>VMBQ01007296.1:0-23389 GCA_007657795.1 Dreissena rostriformis | reverse complement strand
ATGCATGTGCGAAAAGTGTTGTCCCAGATTTGCATGTGCAGTCCGCACAGACTACTCAGGTATTACACTTGCAACTTTATGTACTTTATGGTACTTTACGTTTAAAGGAGTCTCTTAGTGAAAATCCAGTTTATGTAGAAAGTGTCTTCCCTCATTAGCATTATAGGTTAGCTGTGCGAACTGCACATGGGACGACATTAATTTTATGCACATGCATTTAGCCCTGTTTCCTCAGAGTGAGGCTCATATGTTGTCTGGCATACTCTGGTCAACCAGTAATTTGAGTCCCACATCCATATTGCCAGTACTGACCTCCAGTTCTTGGTGTGAGGTGGACCTTGTTGAACTCTCAGCAAAGAGTAGCGGGCAGCAGACATGGCGAGCCCGCGGATACCATCACCCCACTCCTTCTCGGCCCTGGAATAGGATATGAAAAACATGACCTGAATTAGGATAAGGAAATATGCCCTAGAATAAGAAACCAAAAACATGCTAAGGAATAGAATATTAACAAGCAAATAAGTTGAATTGATGTCCCCTGCCACATACATTTTATTTATGGAATAGTGCAAATCAGAAGGATGACCGTCGGACTGACTTACGGATGGACAACGCCAGTTCTATATCCCTCCGCCTATGGCGGGGAATACAAAAATGCCCTGAATTAGGATATGAAAAACATGCAATTTTCAGCTATTTAGTTTTTTTACTAAAATATTTCTGGTGTGGTTGTTCTTTGATGGACCTCTGGAGTGCCCAGAGGAAACCACACATGCGACTAGATTGGAGATTGAGCCTTGGTCACCTAAGTAAGAAGCAAGTGTACCAACCAAAGCAAATGTACCAACCACTGCACTTACTTGACACTATAACTTACCCTTTATATTCGAAGTACTTGTATATGAAGACAGCCAGGGCTATTGCCACTATAACTTACCCTTTATATTTGATGTACTTGTATATGAAGACAGCCAGGGCTAAGGCCACTATAACTTACCCTTTATATTCGATGTACTTTTATATGAAGACAGCCTGGGCTATGGCCACTATAACTTAACCTTTATATTCTATGTACTTGTATATGAAGACAGCCAGGGCTATGGCCACTATAACTTACCCTTTATATTCTATGTACTTGTATATGAAGACAGCCAGAGCTATGGCCACTATAACTTACCCTTTATATTATATGTACTTGTTTATGAAGACAGCCAGAGCTATGGCCACTATAACTTTCCCTTTATTTTCTATGTACTTGTATATGAAGACAGCCAGGGCAATGGCTACTATAACTTACCCTTTATATTCTATGTACTTGTATATGAAGACAGCCAGGGCTATGGCCACTATAACTTACCCTTTATATTCAATGTACTTGTATATGAAGACAGCGAGGGCTATGGCCACTATAACTTACCCTTTATATTCAATGTACTTGTATATGAAGACAGCGAGGGCTATGGCCACTATAACTTACCCTTTATATTCTATGTACTTGTATATGAAGACAGCGAGGGCTATGGCCACTATAACTTACCCTTTATATTCTATGTACTTGTATATGAAGACAGCGAGGGCTATGGCCACTAGAGCGTAGTACCAGCTGGATATGAACATCAGACATACACAGAGGGCCATGCCAATCAGAGATAAGGTCCTGGAAGAGATGCATGTCATAAATCTTATGTTCTAAAAGGTTTTCATACAATATGGTATAACGAATAGGCTTTCTTTGTGGGGAATGCGCTTGGTCTTTTGACACTGTGATAACATTTTTTGTTATAACTTTTTTATGTCTGAGAACATATATTTTACAGTCAAACGAACAAATATAATGATTCAAGAATTTTTGTTTCTAACAGACGTAACTGAAAGAAATATTGTTTCAGCAAATTATGTTCTAGAGAGCAGAAAGATATAGAATGTTATGACTTTCAATTAATGATGTAACTCATTGCCACAAATTTGGACACAGACGAAAATCACTGACATGCGTCCCAATATGGCCCCAATTATATTGACATAAAGACCTGATCGAACATTTAAAACAAACGTCTAAGAGAAAGTGGTCTTGCGCTGCATGCATTTACTGCGTTTTTAAAAACATGCCAAAGTGTTGTTTTTTTTGTAAAACAAATCCACCCCCTTACATTNTTTTTTTTTTTTTTTTTTTGTAAAACAAATCCACCCCCTTAAATTTGTAAAATGAATTTATTGTAATATTCAGTTTTTTCCCTATCCAGTGTTTTGAGTTAAACCATAGCAAATATAAGGTTACTTATAAAACATTTTTATTCTTAATTGTATAGTATTTGCCAGCAACAAAAAAACACAACTAAATTTCTGTTTTCAGTAAAAAAATGTGTATAAGATTGTGTATGTTACTTCCCAGCCTACCAGTGGTAGAAGCGAAAGCGGGGTCTCCAGCTAGGGGTCCTCACAAGGGTCTGCAGGGCACACGCCATGTTCACGAAGCCATAGCACATCAGGAAAAACCTGCAAAACAAACATTGAAAAATTTATATTCATAAGAAATACATCAATTGAATGCTTTTTTTGCTTTTTTTTATATAATTTTGTTTTTCATAAAATATAACAACTATCATTGTAATCAGTAGGTCGAAGGATCAATTGATATTTAAAATGTATATGTACCACATGTGACCTTTCAAAAAGACCCAGAAATAAGTTACGACACTATGTTTTTATTGCTTAAGTTTTCTGTTTTTCTAATATTTTCAAGCAATACATTACAAAAGCCTCTATTGATAATTTTGAAAAAGACAAGTAAATTGTCAAGGTTGTGATTTTGGAAAGACCTCATGGGAGGAAAATACTCAATCCCCTAATAGTGTTCACCAAAAGGCAAACCATTAACACATTTGCAAAATGTTAAAAAACAATTTGTAAAACTAATGTCACATGGAAAGGAAGCAAACCAGCTAAAAAGAGGAGATATAACAAACATGCATTTAACGTTTCTTTCTCGAACAATTTTCCTTCAAGAAGCTTACATGGTTATGACTTTGCTAAGTTATTTCAGCAGAATTGTCTGAAGGACGATATGGCTGAGACATAAAATAAAGACAAACAAGAGCACCGTCGAGCGGATGCCAAGGCTCGGCTGTGGGTGCTTAGATTTTGTATTTTTGACCTATGATCTTGAAGGTCATCATTGACCTTGACCTTTTCACCACTCAAAATGTGCAGGTCGATGAGATACACAGGAAACCCCCCCCCAAAAAAGGCTTTTTTGACCTTTGACCTTGAAGGATGACCTTGACCTTTCACCACTCAAAATGTGCAGCTCCATGAGATACACATGCATGCCTAATATCAAGTTGCTATCTTCAATTTTGCAAAAGTTATGGCCAATTTTAAAGTTTTCGGACGAAAACAACGACGACAACAACAATGCGGACGACGAGAGGGCTATGACAATACCTCGGGTTTTCTTCAAAAACAGCCGAGCTAAAAATCAATTATCTGTCTAACAAATAGCAGGTCATCAATAGACAGACTAGTTTATTAACGTCTCACTTTTGTACATAAAAACACAGTAAAGCAGAACAAAAGCATTATATATATGAACAAAATCACTCTAAAAGAGTTACAAGTCAATATGTTGGGGCAGGTGGACATAATTCCAAAAACAATTGAGCCTTGTTCTGAGAAAACTGGAATTAATGCATGTGCTTTAAGTGTCGTCCCAGATTAGCCTGTGTAGTTTGCATAGGCTCATCAGCCGTGACACTTTCCGCTTTAATGGAATTGCTTCGTTTTAAAGGAACAAAAACCCAGTCTAGGCAAATAGTGTCGTCCCTGATTAGTCTGTATGGACTGCATAGGCTAATCAAGAACAAGACTTTAAGCACATGCATTAAGCCCAGATTTCCCAGAATGAGGCTTAATAAGCTTACATGGTGATGACAGGGGCCACAAGGTCAAGGTTGGCAACCAGGATGCCTATCTCACAGATGGCTAGCGTGAGCAGCAGGGCGCGGAAGGGTTCACCGCGCTTAGTGGTCACAGAGAAGATCTTCAGGATGGGTATCGTGCCGTCCATGGCGATGGCTTGTAGGAGGCGGGGTGCACCTGTAGAGGAGTGGAGGAAATGAGCGGCTATCTGGGAAAACTGGGTTTAATGCATGTGCGTTAAGTGTCTTCCATGATTAGTCTGTGCAGTCTGCACATGCTTATCAGAAAAGACACTTTCCGCTTTTATAGTTTTTTTTAAACAGAAAGTCCGTTCTGATCGCAAATCAAGATAAGGCGGAAAAAGTCGTCTCTGGGATGACACTTTACGCACATTCATTTAGCCCTGATTTCCAAGAACAAGGTTTAAATGAAAGCAAGATTATAGGCGCTGGGTTGTTCACAGATTTTCTCATCTTTTCCAACTGACAAAACTGAAATATTTTGAATAAAACAAAATAATTATACCAGTAATATGTATGTGTGAAAATTGTTATTAAGTGTTTTATTAACAAAACTATAATATTTAATAGTTATGTAAGAACTGCACTTAATTTCTTCAAATTTTAGTTGAAAAGCATAGCAAACACAGTCATAAGTCTTTTATTGATTTTGAGTGACAATTAACCATAAGAAACCATATTTTAAATATTGTTTTCATGAGTGCTGTTTCACTTTTTAAATGTAATGCATGCTTTTTTGTTGAACTTATGACAATTTTAAACAACAAGAGCTGTCAGAAGACAGCGTGCTCGACTATTCAAAGTGCTTGACAGTATAACGTAAGCCATCATGGGGAAATTGTTCATATTCAATAAGGTCAAGGTAATTTAGTCATATTCTAACTGGACGAGGACCATAAATGAAACATATTGATCGCTTATGTTTAAAAGAAGTTGTACATTTATAGAGATATATTTTCCACAATATATTGAACATTTGTAAAGACATAAAAAGAAAATCTGATCATAAATAAAGTCATGGCAATTTTAGCAAAATTTAATAATTTGACCTTGAGAGTCAAGGTAATTCAAAGTTCAAGGTCGAATTCAACTTGCCATTTACAGTACCCTCATGATAATAAAAAAGTATTTGAAGTTTGAAAGCAATAGACTTGATACTTTAGAAGTAAAGTGGATCTAAACACAAAATTTAACAAAATATTCAAAGTTACCAAGTCAAAAAAAAAAGACCATAATTCCATCAAAATGCCAACAAGAGTTATGCACCTTTTCCTGTTCAGTCCCTTTATGATAGTTAGCCAGTGTTCCAATTCTGAAAGCAATAGCTATGATAGTTTAGGAGTAAAGAGGAGCAAAACACCAAACTTAATCAAATTTTCAATGTTCTAAGTATAAAAGGGGCCATAATTCTGTCAAAATGCCAGTCAGAGTTACACAACTTTGCTTGCACACTTTGCTTGCACAGTCCTCTTAAAACTTAACCAAATTTTCAATTTTCTAAGTATAAAAAGGGAACATAATTCTTACAAAATGCTTGTTACAGTTGTCTGCTCTTGTTTATAGATTGGGGTCATGTTGGTTAAGAAGTTTGCAAAATATATAAGTAATATGTCAAGGGACATAGAAAATATTTGAGGTGGTACGCAAACTTTTAACATTCCAACGCTCACGCTTACGCTAACGCCAACATCGGGGTGAGTAGGATAGCTCCACTTTATATATTTCATATATAATGGTCGAGCTAAAAATCATTATTTCAACAAACTGTTAACAATTCCTTTTATTAATTATAATTCCTGATATTGGTTTCTAGAACTAAATTAACTTCTAACAGACTGTAAAGCCAGTAGCCAAATCTGTAACGGCTCATGGCATTTAGCCCTTTCTTAGGAACTACTAATGCGCATAAGTGCATATCTGAGTGGTAAATGTTTAATGAATGTTCCAATTCATTCATTAAAGGTTGCCGTAGCGAAGTGGATAAGGTGTCGGCCTAGGAACCAGGAAGTCACTGTGGGAGAATTCTTAAGATCTCCCGAAAGACACCAAGTACTGGTTCTACCAAGGAAACGGACGCGAGAGCGTTTAAATAAATCTTAGGCTTTCAATTTAATCGAGTAAAAATAAATAGGTTTAAAGTTTTATTCAAGCGTTACCTGTGAGTGACTGTAGCCCAGCACCAATCGTTGACAAGAAGGAACCAATGAGGATGACCCATCGGGTTGGCCATGCGAGGAAGGCGACCACCAGCCCTCCGTCAATACTCACACCTAGTCTGCGAACAGAGTGGGTAACAAAACGGGTCATCCCAACAGGACAAACTGCAAACGTTAATTAAATTTGAGCCTCACTCTGGTAAAAGGGGGCTTAATGCATGTGCATAAAGTGTTGTCCACGATTAGCCTGTGCACAGGCTCATCAGGGACGACACTTTCCACCTATACTGGATTTTTGCTAAAAAGAGACTTCCTTTAAACAAAAAATACCATAGAAGAGGAAGGTTTTCTTCTTGATAAGCCTGTGTGGACTTAATAGGCTAATCTGGGATGACACTTTTCGCAAATTTATCAAGCCCTGTTTTCTCAGAGCAAGGCTTGAATTGATTATATATAATATTAATGAAAAGCATTGTTTAAAACAGAAAACATATACTTAAAACAACATGGGCACAACATATACACTTTTCTATGTATTAGAATTATAAAGAATATTGTATTAAGATCTTCAAAAGACCATGTTTTTTTATATTTCAACCCATTCATTTAAGATCTTTTGGTCCAAACAGCCATAGCCTTATTGAGACACTTTCCAGTCTGTTGCAAGGGAAGAACCTCTTGATCGTGTCTCAGGAGACAGACTATTCCACCCATGACAGACAGGGAACTGAACGCAATACCACCAAACCGAATGCATATGCATAAAGTGTCATCCCTGATAAGCCTGTGCAGTCCACACAGGCTTATCAGGGAATACACTTTCCACCCAGACTGGATGTTTGTTCACATGAGACTTCGTTTTAACGAAAAATACCACATAAGCGGACAGTGTTGTCCCTGAATAGCCTCTGCAGACTGCTTGATGCACATGCATTAAGCCCAGTTTTCCCAGAACAAGGTTATTTTTTACAGTGTGCCTGTGAACTGAACAGTCACCTACTTGTCACGTAGTAGATCACCTTCGACGGTTCCAGCCAAGAATAGCGCACAACTCATATCTAAGGAAATCGTTAAGGCCAACATTCATAACATACATGCATAAAGTTTCTGAGGAAATTGTTAAGGCCAAGTCGAAGCCAGACTAACAAGCAAATTCGTTGAATTGATATCCCACGCCTAACTAGAGCTTTGTCACAGAAAAAAGCACTTTTTCAAGATACAAAGGGCCATAACTCCGTTATTAACTGGTGATGTACAATGCCATTTGGTGTGCATCATCCTCTTATCTGAATATATACTCATACCAAGTTGCAATGAAATCCGCCAAAACACTTCCAAGATATGGCTCCGGACACAAAAGTGTCTATAGTAAAAAGCATTTTTTCAAGATACAAAGGGCCATAACTCCGTTATTAACAGATGGTGTACAATGCCATTTGGCATGCATCATCGTCTTATCCATATATATACTCATACCAAGTTTCAATGAAATCCGCCAAAGCACTTCCAAGATATGGCTCCGGACACAAAAATGCTTATAGTAAAAAGCATTTTTTCAAGATACAAAGGGCCATAACTCCGTTATTAACAGATAGTGTACAATGCCATTTGGCGTGCATCATCCTCTTATCTATATTAATACTCATACCAAGTTTCAATGAATCCGCCAAAGCACTTCCAAGATATGGCTCCGTACACAAAAGTGCCGGACGGACAGCCGGCCGGACAGACAACGCCAAAACAATATCCCCCTGCCTCTGGCGGGGGATAACAAACATGCATAAAGTGTGACATACAAATTCCATTAAACTCACTTTACAATATTAAGCTTCAGTTTTCCAATCATGTGGCATCATGGAGACAAATAAACAGCCCTCAAAGTAATGACTACAAACTGACGCTCATACTTCTTTCAAAGAATCTATTTTTTTAAACATAAAATTTATTTTACTCTACAAAATTCATTTTTCTTCATGAATCCATATTTTAAGAAATTGCAATAATTAACTTCTTAAATATTGAAAGCATTTTCTAAAAAAATGACTGTCATACTTCTTTTCCCAAATTTATATAACATTACAACTGTTTCCGTCTGGTTGCCAAGGATACAGACTATACTGGTTACTCCAACTGCAGTTATTGTGCCAATGGGTATCGAGCGCTGCGCGTCCTCAAGGTCCCCAGACCGGTTGGATCCGGCCATGATACCTGCAGGTACAGAGCAGACATTACAGTGGTGTATTATGCATGGAACAAATGAAATATTTGAGCAACGCTCTGGGAAAATGGGGCTTACTGCATATACTAAGTGTCCTTCCAGAATAGCCAGTGCAGAGTGCAAAGGCTAATCAGGGACTACACATTCCATTTTTATTTTAAAGGAAGTCTCTTCTTAGCGAAGTTTAGGCGTAAAGTGTTGTCCCTGATTAGCCTTTCCACACTGCACAGGCTAATCTGGTGTGACACTTTACACTCATGAATTTTACCATGTTTTCCTACAGCGCCGCTCATATGATGTTAAAAAAAAAGAGACATGTCTTTTATAAAACTTTCTTGGACAGTCATGATAACAGAAGCTGCACTGAGTCACAACAAATATATCCATTTGACTAAAAGAACACTATGTGGCCAATAAATTTTACACAATGTGATTTTCGCTTGTCCAATTATTGCTTAAATGGTTAAATGTGCTCATCAAAGTACGATATTGTTCATCTTTAGCCATTATACCATTCTTAACAACATCTTCATTATTAAATTAATATCCATTTTATTGTTATACTATCAATTATTAAATTTTAGATTGAATTTATTATTTTTAGATTGGTTTTACATTCCTGAAAATTTCCTTAAAATGATTGTGTGTCTTTTTTTTGCAATATATGCTAATTAGTCCAAGTTTTTCCCTTGAGGGATTTTCCAAACATATTTCCTCTGTTTTCCCAAGACTTTAACCACTCTGGAGAATGGTGTTAATAAAATATAAAATCTGCCCAATTTCATTACATATATTTCTAAGAAAACAAACTCATTGTGATGTAAATGATTTTCAATGGGTTATCATGAAACCACTTTGAACTTAATGATGGAAAGTNCTGTTTTCCCAAGACTTTCACCACTCTGGAGAATGGTGTTAATACAATATACAATCTGCCCAATTTCATTACATATATTTCCTAGAAAACAAACTCATTGTGATGTAAATTATTTTCAATGGGTTATCATGACACCACTTTGAACTTAATGATGGAAAGTTAAATTTGAAGATTCTTTGGTAGAATTACAGTAATGTAAAAGTTTATTTAATTCTTTTTATTCTTAATATCCCTTGTAGTTTCATGTTTAGCTCTTAAAAGAATGTTTTAAAATCAGAATAAAATGTTAACCTATGCCTTAAATTACTCCGATGAAAATCCTTGGAATAATAAAACGACGTACTTCAAGCGTTCAAACGTTCTCTTTTTTAAAAGTTTACATTTCATGGAAAGAAGCTGTTATCCCTGAAGTTATTACTCTAATACAAACTATTTGACCAGCATATGAATTACGCATATCTTTATCCAAATGTTCAAAGCTCCTTACAGAAAATATTTAAGGACATTTCTAAAATTCATATTATTCCTTTCGTATCTGTATATGCCATGTTAAGGAATGTTTACATTAAAAATGTTTAAAACAAGTAAATATTTCTAAATATTTTATCCTATTCCAAAGCAGAAAACACTGCATTTCGAATATAAAATTTGATCTCAAATTTTCACTTAAGTAAAACCAAAGCTAAGATTTCTGTTAAGAGCTTTGTAAATACTGGATCTTGTTAAGTGAAAGCTTACAAATTCCTAAACACTTACCACTTTAACACTCAGATACGCACTTTGAAGTGCTATAGTCTCCTTAAATAATCACATTTAATTTAAGACCTTTCTTACTAGTTTTAAAGCCTTTATTTCCAACCCTTAGATACTTGTGAGCAGCAAACAGCATAAAACCTGAACAGACTGCAAGTTCCTCACAGGCTATTCTGGTTTGATGCAAGTTGCATATAGCCATTTTAACTTTGCTTCTGAGCGGGAAAAGGTTATATAAACAGGTACAGTTTTGCGACACGCAGGTTACCTGTGCGCAGCTTTATCGGAGGGCAGTCTTACCAGTAACTGATGGGAAGTAGATGGCGATCAGAACGACGAAGGAGGTGGTTACCTCCGACACTATCTCACCACGAGCCGTGTTGCCCAACACCCTGGAACCGATGATATCCCCCGCCTGCGTGTACCGATTTGGCACATTTGCTGGAAAAAAAGACCATTCACCAACCAATTCTTTCACTCAAGTCTAAAAAATAAGAAATGTGTCCACACGACAGGGATGCCCCCAACTGTAACTTTGTCACTACATAAAAGCATAACTGTGTACAGTGATCCCCTGTTTATCCTGGGATTGTTGTTTGTTACATATGTCATCTGCTGCAGTTTGTAGATGTTTTTTTCTGACAATTCTTTGCATGCAAATAACAGGAATGCAAGGATCTTGTTGTCAACTGTAGAAAAAAACATTATTTTGTTATACTCACTAAAGCAAAGCGTTGAATACATTTTACTTGTTTCTATGGCAGTCTTTTTCATGACACGTAGCACATTTAAGCAGGTGGATATTGATGTATTGTTATGTGTTGCAGCTGAATGCATAATATCAGAGTAGATGTTTCTAAATCACAGATATCTGGTAATGTCCATACCAGACTATATCAAGTTTGATTAGATGAACATGTTTTATTAATTTTTCTTTATGAGATTCCATAGTGTTTGCGCAAAANAAAAAAAAAAAAAAAAAAAAAAAAATGCCCATGTTCGAACTTGGCCTAAAGATCATCTAGATAAAACTTTTAACCATGTTCGGTGAAGATCGGATGAAAACTACTTGAAATAGAAAGCGAACACCATGCTGAATGTTTAAAACGCACTAAGTGACCCCCTGGCCTAGTTTTTGACCCCGTGACCTAGTTTTTAGCCCGGCATGGCCCATGTTCCAATTGGCCTAGACATTATCTAGATAAAACATGTGACCAAGTTTGGTGAANTTAAGTGAAAGCTTACAAAATTCCTAAACACTTACCACTTTAACACTCAGATACGCACTTTGAAGTGCTATAGTCTCTTTAGATAATCAAATTTAATTAAAGACCTTTCTTACTAGTTTTTAAGCCTTTATTTCCATCCCTAAGATACTTGTGAGCAGCAAACAGCATAAAACCTGAAGAGACTGCAAGTTCCTCACAGGCTATTCTGGTTTGATGCAAGTTGCATATAGCCATTTTATGTTTGCTTCTGAGCGGGAAAAAGTTGAATGAACAGGTACAGTTTTGCGACACGCAGGTTACCTGTGTGCAGCTTTATCGGAGAGCAGTATTACCAGTAACTGATGGGAAGTAGATGGCGATCAGAACGACGAAGGAGGTGGTTACCTCCGACACTATCTCACCACGAGCTGTGTTGCCCAACACCCTGGAACCGATGATATCCCCCGCCTGCGTGTACCGATTTGGCACATTTGCTGGAAAAAAAGACCATTCACCAACCAATTCTTTCACTCAAGTCTAAACAACAAGAAATGTGTCCACACGACAGAGATGCCCCCAACTGTAACTTTGTCACTTCATAAAAGCATAACTGTGTATCTGGGGATTGTTGTTTGTTACATATGTCATCTGCTGCAGTTTGTAGATGGTTTTTTTCTGACAATTCTTTGCATGCAAATAACAGGAATCTTCTTGTCAACTGTAGAAAAAAAATATTTTGTTATACTCACTAAAGCAAAGCGTTGAATAGATTTTACCTGTTTCTATGGCAGTCTTTTTCATGACACGTAGCACATTTAAGCAGGAGGAAACTGATGTATTGTTATGTGTTGCAGCTGAATAAATAATCTCAGAGTAGATGTTACTAAATCTCAGATATCTGGTAATGTCCATACCAGACTATATCAAGTTTTGATTAGATGAACATGTTTTATTAATTTTCTTTATGAGATTCCATAGTGTTTGTGCAAAAAAAATAAAAAAAATAAAATGCCCATGTTCGAACTTGGCCAAGAGATCATCTAGATAAAACGTTTAACCATGTTTGGTGAAGATTGGATGAAAACTACTTGAAATAGAGAGCGTACACCATGCTGCATGTTTGAAACGCACTAAGTGACCCCCTGGCCTAGTTTTTGACCCCGTGACCTAGTTTTAAGCCCGGCTTGGCCCATGTTCGAACTTGGCCTAGACATTATCTAGATANAAGACGCTGACAAAAGACGGTCACCTAGGTAACATATCCTGAAACATGGATGGGCGTTTCAGTCTACAGGCAGTTAATATGAGAAAACAAGAGGGCTAATATGGCTCAAAATCACTCACCTGCGTAATGGGGTGTGCTGCCAGCTTTGACCTAATTGGCATGATTAAAACAAAGTTAGAACAGGGCCACTATATAACTTAACACAAGTTATTTACCATATAAGTCTACATAAATTGTGTGACCCCTTGGTACATGAGCTGAACAAATTAGTAGAGGACCACAATACAGCGTTACAGACAAAAAATTAAACCCTTGACCCTTGCTGTTTCAAAAAAGATGATTTTGAAAGTTTATTTTTTTTAAATATGTATGTTTAGCTCTGGTGACTACCATATGCAACAGATGGGAATGATTTTAACAACTTTTAAAAAGGATCACCCAAGGATCATTCCTGTGAAGTTTTGTTACAATCTGCCAGTTAGTTTAGGAGTTTAATACCCCCGTCACACTAGGCCACGTTCCCACTACGTCCTCAAAAATATGCCAGGACGCAGTGCGAATGTGTAGCGAGGACGAAGTAGAAACGGCTTTGCGCGTGGTACGGTCTTCGTGGACGTGAAGGATGTGGATGAACTTTGAACATGTTCAAAACTTACGTGGCGAGGACGTGGTTAAATCAGGACGTGGTAAGAACTTGGTAAGGTCATAGTAATAACGTAGTAAAACCTAGTAAGAACCTCATTGACGCAATACGCCCATCGTGCAGACGTGGACTACGGTGTGTGACGTTCGCATCACATTGTTTCTAGATTGTCACTACGGTCTTGCTACGTCCATCAGGTTCTCACCACAACCCTTCCACGCTAGTGTTGCGACAATGATACGCCCCTACTACGTTTCAAAAGACGGCATAAGGTTCTTAGTACGTTCTACAGGTGCTTATCACGTCTAAGGTACGTTTGCAGCAGGTTCTAGCCACGACCATGCCACGTTCTGGTGGTCGAGTATAAAAATGGATTCATTTCCCTTTCAATTTCTCGGTTTTGCTTTCGTAGCTGCTTTGCAGCCCCCCTTCCTTCTCGACATATTTGTGATATAAAATACTTTATTTTTGCTTAGAAGAAAGTTGCAGATTGAATGATCAGATCGAGCCGAATCGCAGTATTTATATGCAGACATAGAACGCGGTGAAAACGTGATGAGCACGTGGTAAGAACGCAGTGCTATCTTGGCGGTCGTAGTAGCAACCTTGTACGAGCGTAGTTAAAGCATAGCAATAACGTGTTGGACGTGGTACTTGCCTGAATGCTGCGCAATAAGAACGTGTTGGACGCAGTAAGAACTTAGCACAAACGTGGTATGAGCGCGGCAAGAACTTGAGAAATGCATTTTTTTACAATTTTTACCCCGTCCTCGCTACGTTCAATGACATTTTCAGGACGCAGCGTGATCTTCATGGACATGGCCTAGTGTGACGGGGCCTTGAATGGAAAAAGAAATAAGGACCCCTGAAGACTGACAAAAGGTGATCACCAAAAGCTCACCCTGTGCACTGCACATATGAGCTAAAAATACAATATCAATTGTTTAACTATCAGTGATAGGAAAACGTTGGCTAAATCTTATTTTCATTTATTAGCCTGTTATTTGTGCATGTGTGTGTGTTGCTTTCTTAAATGCCATTGATATTTAGTCTGTTAATCAATCACACGGTTAAATATGTCAAACTGCTAACTTTAAAATCATTTTCACACCTTAAAATTGCACTCCTCCTTGGAAAAGCTATGTATTGGATTTTCACACCTTTGAGTAATAATTAGTTTTTATAAAATTGGGTTATTTAGAAAAAAATCATTATCATTTTACAAAGCAATTTATCTTGAATACCATCTTTTTAGGCATTTATAGCTAATTTTAGCTGTGTCATGCGAAAAAAAGACTTATGCCATTTCCAAAATTGCTCCAGACAAGCCTGCCCAATTGCAGAGTCTGGACACGAGCTACCTTGTCGGCCACAAAGTCACACAAGGTTTTGTGGTCTTTTGTGAGCAGGGTAACACCGACCAGACTGTGTGGACGCATACGGCTTAAGACCCATTTTCGCATGTCAGGACTTATATGGTAATAAATACCACTTACAAGGGACTATTGCCTGGATGGGCTGCAAATATTCCAATGTATATACAAAGAATGGATAGAATCACGCAGGCGAGGGACAGCGCTGCAAACTTGCTGACGAACGCGACACCTATGAACACGACGATGCCCAGCAACAGAAGCACCGCAGTGCCGTACACTCGATAATTGTTCAGCGCGTTGGAGAGAACGCGGACATCACCAAATATAGAGAAATCCTGGTTCATGTATGTCTGGAAATAAAAGAATGAATTTATTGTTGCGTAATCACTGAATGTGATATCTAAATCTGCAAAATTGTTACATTATGTTTCATTATTTTTATTTTTATTTATCACGAACAACACTTAAAGAGTGATTAATTAAAAACCTTGATTTTCGATGGTCTTTGGTAAGAAAACATGTGATACCCTCACTGCAAAAGGGTGACACACATTTCATGAACAAATCCATCTTTTGGATCATTGACATTATTTTGGCATGTAGTAGTTACAGTGAAAGTTGATATATCAATCAGAAGGTCAAAACATCTATGTCATTTTGTGAATTATAAATATATAAATACAGAAGACAAACTCCGTTTGCAATCGTCAGAAAATGTAACATGCCTGTCAATATGAAAACGAGAATCTGAGCAAGCCCTGTTCAAAATTAACCATTGCAAGCTTGTTGGATTTGGCTAAATCGGATAACTGTATTAAACCCTTGCCCACTCAGATTCCAAATGAAAATGGCTTTATGCAGTCAGCATAAAACCAGAACAGCCTGCGAGTAACTCACAGTCTGTTTGGGTTTTATGCTGTTTGCTGCACGTCAGTACCTTAGGGTTGGAAATGAAGTCTTTAAAACTTGAATCTAAAAAGAAAGGTCTTAAATTTACTTTGATTTTCTAAGGAAATAGAAACGCGTCAAAGTGCATATCTGAGTAGTAAAAAACTAAAACATTATATCGT
Source organism: Dreissena rostriformis (assembly GCA_007657795.1). Taxonomy (NCBI): domain Eukaryota; kingdom Metazoa; phylum Mollusca; class Bivalvia; order Myida; family Dreissenidae; genus Dreissena; species Dreissena rostriformis. The sequence goes on along the minus strand of VMBQ01007296.1, from coordinate 7,925 downwards.
TCACAGCGTGCTCCTACCACAAGGATCTCAATGGATCCAATGATGTACATGGAGGATGCCACGGTGGTTCCAAGGTAGAACAGCACCCCGACAGCACCCCCAAACTCCGGCCCCAGGGCCCTGGAGATCATGAAGTAGGACCCCCCGGCCGGCACCACCCCGTTGGTGGCTATGGCGCTCATGGATATAGCAGTCAGCATGGTCTGAAAAAATGATCACATAATTGACTTTTAGTCTTGCTCTGGGAAAACAGGGCTTTATGCATGTGTCTAAATTGTTGTCCCAGATTAGCCTGTATAGTCTGCCCAGTCTAATCAGGTACGACATTTGCTGCTTGTATGGTATTTTTTGTTTAAAGAAATTCACTTCTTGAAAGTGTCGTCCCTGATTGGCCTACACTGTCAGAATGGTCATAAAGTAAAATTGCATTGCCATCAAAACAGGTTTTTCTTTTATAATTATGTTTTTTATTAAAGTAGCAGAGCAATTTCAAGTCAGGTCTGCATGTAAGCTACCTTTCTCAATATTTGTATTCATTTAGCCTTAACCATTTTTCTGTTTTTGGCAACAGTGGCCTTGACTTTATCCCAAGCCAGGTCTGCTCGTAAGATACTAACTGAGAATGTGTAGTTATTGAGCAAAAAAACAAGTTTTTCTTTTCTTTCTATTTGGTAACATTGACCTTGACTTTGAATAAACTGGACCCAAATGCAATCTCAAGCTAGATCAGCATGTAAACTACCTACATTCCTTCACACACAATTTCAGCCAAATACAAAAGTTATTGACTTGGAACCTTTTTTTCTATTCATAATAACCATGACATTGACCTTGACCTGACCGACCCAAAATGCAATCCTAGGCTAGGTCGGCATGCAAGCTGGCTTAATCAATAGTTTAAGATTGGTCTTTGCAAACTAAAGTCATTCACTGGAAACGCCTAATTTGATGCCTCTTCATGCAAAACCAGCCCGCAAAATGTATGCAAGCCATACCATATTCTAATAGCCTGGATTTGTCCAATTTTTATGAATCCCAGGTAAAAAATATAAGTTCAATTTGATTTGCTGTAACTTTTATTGAATGCATACAAGTCGAGCTCTGGGAAAAATTGGCTTAATGCTTTTGCGCACAGGCTAATCAGGGTCAACACTTTCACCCTGGACGGGATTTTTCGATTAGAATAGACTTCCCTTAAACGCAAAATTCTGTAAAAGCGGAAAGTTTTAAACCATCAAGCCAGGTTTTCTCACAATGCGCTCATATGTATGCAACTCATTTAGCTGTTTTCTATGCAAGCCCGTGTTTTCTGAACACTGTTTTTTTTTCTCATAAATTAAATTGCCATTTTTTTTCCTCAACATGTCCAGAAATTTCAAATATCCCAATAGAGTGTTCATGTCTTGTGGAATTATGAATTTAATAGCTTGATGTCAGTTTTATTGACATAATGTGTTGAAATTTGATTACACTCCCAAACAGATGTTCCACATGATTACCAATATTACACTCACTCTGTATTAGTTTTCAATTTCATTGCTGCCTAATGAAAACACTCAGATATTCGCCAGTTAATGGAAACATTAATAGACTAATTTGTATGTAAGGTTAATCAATATGTATTCTTGTTTTAAGTTGGATAGAAAATTGTATGTACCAACATAACACATGTTTCAATTATGCTTAAAAAAACAACTATGTCTCAGAACAAATTCATGCATTTACAAGTAATTGACATGTAAAAAAAAACATTTTTTTTCTTCTGAAAATAATATAATCTTTTTGTACAATTTAGAAAGTACAAATGAACTTATTTCTTATTTCCAAACTTATAGACAATTTACTCTTTATTATAAATATTCAAAAGATCAGATAATTGTTTCTTAAATTATAAAATATTGGTTGAAATCCCAATATGCGCTGACAAAATATCTAAACACAACTTGAAATGAACCGTCCTCTGGGATAACGGGGCTTAATACATGCGTGTCAAGTGTAGTCACAGATTAGTCTGTGCAGTCCACACAGGCTAATCAGGGACAACAATTTCGGCTTTTATGGAAGGATAATGTGGGATGACATTTAACACAAATGCGTTAAGCCACATTTTCCCAGAGTGAGGCTGAAATGTACACAGTGTGGAACTCTCCACTCATTCCTGTCTGCCAAAAATGTTAAAGTTAATGAGATGATTGTCTGAAGAAGGATCCCATAAATATCGTAAATGTCAATTAATTTGGCTTTAGGTCCACTTTTCCAAGGAAAAGTCATTGCAAGGGTAATTGAGACCTAAAGATTTGCAATTTAATATGTTAAACGTACTCACCCATTTTTCTAAAATAGATCTTTGTAACACATTTTATTTTTGTTAATGATATTTCTGCACTCAAGACTGACTATGACGTTTGCATTCAACACAGAATGATATACAATGCATACAAAAATAGACAAAATAAATGAATATTTATCTAAAATATGGGCATTTTTTATCAATTTCATTTAACCGCAAATCACTGAGGTAAAATAAGAGTGGTGAGACGGAGTTTTTAAGTTTGATTCTTGTGATTATTATGTTGTCAGTTCAATCATTGTGATTGGGAGATTGTTAGTTCAATCAGTGTGATTATTATGTTGTCAGTTCAATCATTGTGATTATTATGTTGTAAGGTCAATCATTGTGATTATTATGTTGTCACTTCAATCATTGTGATTGGGAGATTGTTAGTTCAATCATTGTGATTATTATGTTGTCACTTCAATTATTGTGATTGGAAGATTGTTAGTTCAATCATTGTGATTGGAAGATTGTTAGTTCAATCATTGTGATTGGGAGACTGTTAGTTTAATCATTGTGATTAAGAGATTGTTAGTTCAATCATTGTGATTGGGAGATTGTTAGTTCAATCATTATGATTGGGAGATTGTTAGTTCTATCATTGTGATTGGGAGATTGTTATTTCAATCATTGTGATTGTGAGATTGTTAGTTCATTCATTGTGATTGGGAAATTGTTAGTTTAAGCATTGTGATTGGGAGATTGTTAGTTCATTCATTGTGATTGGGAGACTGTTAGTTAAATCATTATGATTGAGAGATTGTTAGTTCAATCATTGTGATAGGGAGACTGTTAGTTCAATCATTGTGATTGTGAGATTGTTAGTTCAATCATTATGATTGGGAGATTGTTAGTTCAATCATTATGATTGGGAGATTGTAAGTTCAATCATTGTGATTGGGAGATTGTTGTTTCAATCATTGTGATTGTGAGATTGTTAGTTCATTCATTGTGATTGGCTAATTGTTAGTTCAAGCATTGTGATTGAAAGATTGTTAGTTCATTCATTGTGATTGGGATATTGTTAGTTCAATCATTGTGATAGGGAGATATTTAGTTCATTCATTGTGATTGGGAGATTGAAAGTTTATTCATCGTGATTGGGAGATTTTTAGTTCAAGCATTGTGAATGGGAGATTGTTAGTTCAAATATTGTGATTGGAAGATTGTTAGTTCAATCAGTGTGATTGAGCGATTGTTAGTTTTATCATGGTGATAGAACTATTGTTAGTTCAATCATTGTGATTGGGAGATTGTTATTTCAATCATTGTGATTGGGAGATTGTTAGTTCAATCATCCTGATTGGGAGATTGTTAGTTCAATCAATATGATTGGAGATTGTTAGTTCAATCAATATGATTGGAGATTGTTAGTTCAATCATTGTGATTGGGAGATTGTTAGTTCAATCATTGTGATTAAGAGATTGTAAGTTCAATCAATATGATTGGGAGATTGTTAGTTCAATCATTGTGATTGGAAGATTGTTAGTTCAATAAGTGTTATTGGGAGACTGTTAGTTTGATCATTGTGATTGGGAGACTGTTAGGTTAATTATTGTGATTGGGAGATTGTTAGTTCAATCATTGTGATTAAGAGATTGCTAGTTCAATCATTGTGATTGGGAGATTGTTAGTTCGATCCTTGTGATTGGGAGACTGTTTGTTTAATCATTGTGATTGGGAGATTGTTAGTTTAATCATTGTGATTGGGAGATTTTTAGTTTAATCATTGTGATTGGGAGACTGTTAGTTTAATCATTGTGATTGGGAGATTGTTAGTTTAATCAATGTTATTGAGAGATTGTTAGTTCAATCATTGTGATTGGGAGATTGTTAGTTTAATCATTGTGATTGAGAGTTGTTAGTTCAATTATTGTGATTGGGAGACTGTTAGTTTAATCATTGTGATTGGGAGATTGTTAGTTTAATCATTGTGATTGGGAGACTGTTAGTTTAATCATTGTGATTGGGGGACTGTTAGTTTAATCATTGTGATTGAGATATTGTTAGTTCAATCATTGTGATTGGGAGATTGTTAGTTTAATCATTGTGATTGAGATATTGTTAGTTCAATTATTGTGATTGGGAGACTGTTAGTTTAATCATTTTGATTGGGAGACTGTTAGTTTAATCATTGTGATTGGGAGACTGCTAGTTTAATCATTGTGATTGGGAGACTGTTAGTTTTATCATTGTGATTGGGAGATTGTTAGTTGTTTAATCATTGTGATTGAGAGATTGTTAGTTTAATCATTTTGATTGGGAGATTGTTTTTTTTATCAAAATGTGCAGCTCCATGAGATACACATGCATGCCAAATATGAAGTTGTTTTGATCAATATTGCAAAAGTTATAACAAATTTTCGAAACCTAAACGCAAGTGTGACGAAATTTCAGAAGGACAGACAGATGGACAGTCCGATCAATATATGCCACCCTACCGGGGGAATAAAAAAACATGATCATCTCCATCAAAATCATTATCAGCATCCTTATCAAATTCATTACACCATCTTAATGACCACCATCATTCGTGGTTGTCATAGTCATCATCATCATCACCACACCACCACCACCACCATCTTCATAACTACTACTACCATCATCATCATACCACTATCATCAACATCATCATCATCATCATCCTTCTTCATAACTACTGCTACCATCATCATCATACCACTATCATCATCATCATCATCATCATCATCATCATCATCATCATCATCATCATCATCATCCTTCTTCTACTTATTTTGATACTGGGAAAATTGAATGGGTTATAATTAATTGAATATTAATGAATAGTTAGTTTGCACACTGGCACAAAATTGCCTTGATTGTTGTTTTATACAAATCAATGTAAGTGATCAACTGTTCACACAAAAACAGAAAGAAATTCAAACATCACAAGGCTGTAAACTGCTTTTTTTTAATTCCATAAAATAGGGAAATTCATGGTCTTCAAGTTAATTGGAAGCAATTGTCCGATTTAATGGCAGCAGTTCGTTGTGAAAGTGTGCAGTAGCAAGGTGAAATTGTCAGATGATTCTATTGCCGGAAAAATTGGTTATGATATGGTTATTTAGGAAGTAATTTTTGTTTGCATTTAAATTGATTTAATTGTGTGCTTGCATTATGAGCAACCCTTGAGATTTGCTCAAACTATGAGCAAATATAATGTTTTGTTTTCATACCTTAATGGTGATGTTTTTGAAAATAGTCCAACTAGTATGGTAATTCTGCATCGGAAAAGTAACAAGTTGCATAATATAAAATATTTAGTCTGTCAACCTGAATTTTAAGGATTAATAAAGCATTTGTTTTGCAAATATTTTAAACATAAATATAATAAAGAATACATTTGTCCATAGGGCACAGATGTCCACACATTCCGCTTTTGTCTCAAAACTCAACTTCTGTCACACAAAAAGTTGTTTTGGGCCAAACTTGACTTTTGACCTCAAGCGTGACCTTGACATTTAAGGTAATTAGAGGGGTGATACAGCAAATACTCAGTTAACCCTTGAAGTCATTTCTAAATTGCATGATGAATGACAAAGTTACAGCCCAGACAAAATGTTTTATGGCCAAAATTTGACCTTGACCTCTAAAAGTAGCCTTGACCTCTGAGGTAGAGACAATTTTTACACACGACATGCCGTCTTCTCATGGTGTTCATAAAATGGTAATTTATTTTAAAATAATGTATGCATGACACAGTTACAGTTGGGGCAAGCTGTTTTATGGCTAAATTTGACCTTTAAACTCTAAGTTTGACCTTAAGCTTTGTGGTAGAGAAACAAGTGGTGTAGGCAACATGTCATCGTATGATGGATTGCATTTGTGTCAAGTTACTATTAAAGTCATCAATATATGGGAAAATTATGCCTGGGACAGGAATTTTCATGATGTTTCATGGCAAAATTTGTACTTAATTTTGGTCCTGTAACCTTAAACATTTGTTTATGCCAAAGTAAAATACCTCTCCTAAAAGGTCTGCTTGCTTTTTGGCTGATAAAGTCTTTTTCTGAATGTCAAAATTCCCAGTGTGATGCTAATAATAACTGTCTAAGTGGATCCTGTTACAGGAAGCCACTTTAATGACTAGGATTTTCAGATATGGTTCTGTATAAGCCATAATTGACAAATGACATAACTCACAACAAAATCCAGACTACTTGCTGTCTCTTTCTGTTATTTTCTATCGGTTCTCAGTATTTCATAAATATCCAATTCCAAAACCCTATGACACTTTCATCACCTGGTGTCTCCAAAAATTGTCTAATTTTATGGAATGGTATACAGACAGCAATTTATGGATATTTTATCGGGCATGAAGTCAATATCATTGCTATATAATTGTGCACAATATATAAATCAGTTACGACACTCTCACAATCTTGCTTGTGTGGTGTTGAGGATTTATGCTCTGAAAGTGTTAACCCTTTGAGTGCTGGAACCGGTTTTTGAAGGCCTTTGCAAACAGTTTGGATCCAGATGAGACGCCACAGAACGTGGCGTCTCATCAGGATCCAAACTGTTTGCTATTCTGATAGTGGTCTTAGAAAAAAAATCGAAAAAAATGCTAATTTTAGAAATTCAGCAGAAGACATTTTAGCAGACGACAAATTTCCAAGCATGCAAAGGGTTAAATTGTCACAAAGATATGCCCATCAAAACAGCCTCTTTGGGTGTTTATAATTCAATGACTAAAGATAAACAATTAAAAAATAACAAGGTCATAAACAGAAAACAAATAAAAAAAACAAGAGCACCGTATAGCGGATGCCAACGCTTGGCTGTGGGCGCATGGATTGTTTGAAACAAATCAGAGCGATAACTCTAATGTGCCAAATGCTATTTGGCTGGGTATGGAACTTGGCCTCCAAGAAAACTGAGNGACATAACTCACAACAATATCCAGACTACTCGCTGTCTCTTTCTGTTGTTTTTTTTTATCGGTTCTCAGTATTTCATAAATATCCAATTAAAAAAACCCATGACACTTTCATCACCTGGTGTCTCCAAAAATTGTCTAATTTTATATAATGGTATACAGACAGCAATTTATGGATATTTTATCGGTAATGAAGTCAATATCATTGCTATATAATTGTGCTCAATATATAAATCGGTTCTGACACTCTCACAATCTTGCTTGTGTGGTGTTGAGGATTTATGCTCTGAAAGTGTTAAATTGTCACAAAGATATGCGCATCAAAGAGCCTCTTTGGGGGTTTATAATTCAATGACTAAAGATAAACAATTAAAAAATAACAAGGTCATAAACAGAAAAAATAAAAAACAAGAGCACCGTATAGCGGGTGCCAACGCTTGGCTGTGGGTGCTTGTTTTTTTTTACCTTTGACCTTGAAGGTCATCATTGACCTTGACCTTTTCAACACTCAAAATGTGCAGGTTGATGATACACATGAAAAAAAAGGATGACCTTGACCTTTCCCCACTCAAAATGTTCAGCTCCATTAGATACACATGCATGCCAAATATCAAATTGCTATCTTCAATATTGCAAAAGCTATGGCCAATGTTAAAGTTTTCGGACGGTTACAACGACGTGAACGGCGG
>VMBQ01007295.1:0-32328 GCA_007657795.1 Dreissena rostriformis | reverse complement strand
TATTGGCGTACAATGGTTGAGCATTGGAATTCATGTTAGACGACTGGGATACAGATGTTTTGTGCTTCCTCTTGCGGTATTCCCGCTTCTTCTGTTTGACTACCACCTCCTCCTAGAAGGAAAAAAATATATGATAATAGTTTGTGTGTTGCATGAATGACTATTCTGATGCACTATACAATAGTTCCTTTAGATTATAAAAATTAAAAAAAAAAAAAAAAAAATTGTAAGAAGTGTATAATGCTTAGTTTATCTCAATTTTAATTCAATTACATCTAACAGAGTATATAATAATGATTTATATCGTTTTGTTCTTTTAATTTGAATTATTATAAAGATTTATATCAAATTAGTATTTTCCAATTCAGTGGACTTTTCGCGTGAAAAAAGAAGGCTACTGAATTTATTTTCCCAATTTCTTAAAAGTTCCGCTAAGATTCCCAATTCCAAAGTCAAGGGCTATCTTCCCAAAAGGTGGGGAAAAAAATCTTGATGCTGTATTGGGGTATTATTGATGTAAACATTTCTTGACCCACTGCCTGTTTCCATGTACACCCTCTGCCTGTTTCCATGGTAACTCACTTTCTGTTTGCATGGTTACCCACTGCATGTTTCCATGGTAACCCATTCCCTGTTCTGTGGTTACCTTTTGCCTGTTTCCATGGCAACCCACTGCCTGTTTTCCTGGTAACTCACTCCTTGTTTCCATGGTAACCCACTTTCTGTTTCCATGGTAACCCATAGTCTGTTTTCATGGAAACCCACTGCCTGTTTCCATGGTAACCCACTGGCTGTTTCCATGGTAACCCACTGTCTGTTTCCTATGGCAATTGCTTCATGTTTCCATGGTAACCCACCGTTTGTTTCCATGGTAACCCACTGTTTTTTTTCCATGGTAATCCACCATCTGTTTCCATGGTAACCCAATGTCTGTTTACATGGTAACCCACTGTCTGTTTCCATGGTAACCCACTGTCCAATGACATGGTTTCCAATGTCAACTGCTTCATGTTTCCATGGTGACCCACTGCCTGTTGCCATGGTAGCCCACTGTATTTTCCCATGGTAACCCACTGTCTGTTTCCAATGTCAACTGCTTCATGTTTCCATGGTAACCCACTGCCTGTTGCCATGGTAACCCACAGTCTGTTTCAAATGTCCCCTGCTTCATGTTTCCATGGTTATCTACTTCTTGTTTCCATGGTTACCTCAGCATGTTTCCAGGGTAACCCAATCCCGGTTTTCAAAGTCACCTGCTTCATGTTTCCAGGGGTAATGAGATCCAGAGTGCCCTGGATTGCCCCGTGGAGACGATCCATGTGATGGCCACCTGCCACTCCCTGGTACAGCTGGATGAGGAACTGGTGGGAGACCCACTGGAGAAGGCCACACTCCAAGCTGTAGAGTTCTCGCTCACTAAAGGTGCGCATAAGGGAGAAATAAGGTTGTTCAAATTAAGCCGCGCTCTGGGAAAACTGGGGCGTAATGCATGTGCTTAAAGTGGTGTCTGCACAGGCTAATCAGGGACAACATTTTCTGCCTATATTCAATTTTTGTTTAGAAGAGATTTCCTTTAAACGAAAAATTCCATTAAAGTTGAAAATGTTGTCCCTGATGAGCATGTATAACTGCATTAAGCCACATTTTCCCAGAGTAAGGCCTAATAGCATGTAAGACAACACTGTCAAGTTTTCAATCACTTCGTGGCCTTTAGTCCCCATGCTCACCTTCAAAGACAATTCTTATAAGTTAAACATGTATACCAAATGTAGACGTATGAGAGCAAATTAAAGAATTTCTAGTATTAAATAAGTCAAATAGAGAAAATAGATAATTGTTTAAGATTATTAGGTCAATGTAACATTATTTACATATAAGTTCACCAGTGGAGAAACTTTTGTGCTTTGGAGTTCTGGCGCACTAAAGACTGCACAGGATAATCTAAGATGACACTTTAAGAACATGCATTTAGTCCCATTTTCCAATAGAGCAGCTCTTTTTTTCAGGAGAGACAGNCGTCTCATCAGGATCCAAACTGTTTGCTATCCTGATACTATTCTTTGAAAAAAAATCTAAGAAATTGCTAATTTTAGAAATTTAGCAGACGACATTTAAGCAGACAAAAAATTTCCCAGCATGCAAAGGGTTAAACCACATTTTCCCAGAGTGAGGCTCAATAGCATGTAAGACAACTCTGTCAAGTTTTCACTCACTTCGTGGCCTTTAGTCCCCATGCTCACCTTCAGAGACAATTCTTATAAGTTATATACCAAATGTAGACGTATGAGAGCAAATTAAAGAATGTCTAGTAATAAATAAGTCAAATAGAGAAAATAGAGAATTGTTTAAGATTATTAGGTCAATGTAACATTATATTATAATTACATATAAGTTCACCAGTGGAGAAACTTTTGTGCTTTGGAGTTCTGGCGCACTGAAGGCTGCACAGGATAATCTAAGATGACACTTTAAGAACATGCATTTAGTCCCGTTTTCCAATAGAGCAGCTCTTTTTTTCAGGAGAGACAGTAGTCTCACAGCGTAAGAAGATGCACGGTCTGAAGATCTTCCATCGGTTCCACTTTGCCAGCGCACTCAAGCGTATGTCTGTCATCGCCGGTCACACCCCTCCGGGCTCCATGGAAACAGAGTACATTGTGACAGTTAAAGGGGCACCGGAAACCATCAAGATGATGGTAAGTTGGGCACAAAGAAATCTGACTTGGGTGCCATTTTTTACATTGTCAAAGGTCACATGTATTTGAGATCTATTTTCATCTAAAAAAAAAACAGTTGAAGACCTCTTTTTCAAAGTTGTTGGGACTTTCAAAATTATTACTTGATGCCTTTTGTTTGATCTGCTATGAAGAGATTTTCAGTGTTGACGAGAGAGGTCTTTTACCATTAACTTGCAAAATCATAACTGGTGCAGTTTGCATAGTTTATTGTGAAATTTTAAAACTTGGTCCTTGATTATTTGTTATGGTAGAATCGACATTATGCCTTTATAAAATACATAAAAAACAGTTTAAGAAACACTTGCAATGATTGTTTTTTTAAACCCTATGAACAACACATTTTATTTAATTTACTCATGCCTTCACTTTAGAATTTCATGATGCATGGTAGAGCCATACTACTCCATGTTATTGTTATGTCTGTTAACCTTTTGAGCGCTGGAACCGGATTTTGAAGGCCTTTGCAAACAGTTTGGAGTCAGATGACACGCCACAGAACGTGGCGGCTCATCAGGATCCAAACTGTTTGCTATTCTGATAGTATTCTGTGGAAAAAAATGAAGAAAATGCTAATTTTAGAAATTCAGCAGACGACATTTTAGCAGACGACAAATTTCCCAGCATGCAAAGGGTTAACCCTTTTTCCACTCAGAAGCAAAGTAAAAATGGCTGTATGCAACCAGCATAAAACCAGAACAACCTGCGATCAGGTTTTATGCCCTTTGCTGCTCATCAGTATATTAGGGTTGGAACTGAAGCCTTTAAAACTTGAATCTATTTGGAAAGGTCTTTAATTTATTTGATTTTCTAAGGGACTACAAACTGGTCTAAATGCGTATTTGAGTGGTAAAGGGTTAATATAAGGGATGGCAACGAATATCCGAATATTCTGTCCCGCACCAAATATGTGAATACTATTTTCCGAATATAATATTCGGGAAAAAAAAGAAAAAAAAAATTGAGTAATTTCAAAGACTTTGTATTCGTGAAATTTGCTTCAAACATTGTTACAAAAAGTTGTTCCTCGTGTTAATTCAGGTATTCGAATACCAAAATCGGTATTCGTTGCCATCCCTAGTTAATAACAAATAAGTGATCGTTTCTATGATGTGCATTCCAGCTGAAGTCAGTCCCAGCTGACTATGAGCGTGTATACCTGGAGATGGCACGTCGTGGAGCTAGAGTGCTGGCCCTTGGTCACCGGCATCTAGGAAAGCTGTCACATCAGGAGGTTATTTGATTTGCTTTATTGAGATATGAAGTCAAGATTTGGTAGCTGACTACAGCAGCCTTGGTAAAGTTAAACCCCTGTCTGTCTTTTTATAACCCTGTCTGTCTGTTCTATTTATAGCCATGTCTGTCGGTTCTATTTATAACCCTGTCTGTTCTATATTTAACCCTGTCTGTTCTATTAATAACCCTGTTTGTCTATGTATAACCCTGTCCGTCTGTTCCATTTATTACCCTGTCTGTCCTTATAATAACCCTGTTTGACTATTAATATATCTGTCTTTCTGTTCTATTTATAACCCTGTCTTTTCTATTTATTGCCCTGTCTCTCTGTTCTATTTATAGCCCTGTCTCCCTGTTCTATTTATAACCCTGTTTGTTCTATTAATAACCCTGTCCATCTCTAATATTTATAACCCTGTCTCTCTGTTCTATTTATAACTCTGTCTCCCTGTTTTATTTACAAACCTGCTTATCTCTTCAATAAATAACTCTGTCCGTCTGTTCTATTTATAACCCTGTCTGCCTGTTCTATTTACAACTCTGTCACTCTGGCTCTGTTCTTTTTATAACCTGCATGTCTGTTGTATTAATAAACCTGTCTGTTTGTTGTATTTATATCCCCGTCTTTCTATTTGTAACTCTGTCCATCTGTTCTATTAATAACCCTGTTTAATTATTAATAACCCTGTCTGTCTGTTAAGCTGAAGATGATGACCAGAGAGGAAGTGGAGAGGGACCTGGACTTCTGTGGCTTCGTGGTCATCTCCTGTCCACTCAAGGCCGACTCCAAGGCGGTCATCCGTGAAATACAGAATGCTTCACACCATGTGAGTTGAACGCCTTTTTTTGTTACTGATGCAAGCATTGCAAAGTCCTTGTTCAGTAATAATACTTAAGGTTCTGAATTTTCATACAATTGCAATCATTTGCTAAAAGTTTTAGACATGGAGAATAGTATGTGAGTGTTGGATAAAGATCAAGTTTATCATGCGAGGCTAAGAACCATGGGAGCGCGAGGCTTGCCGAGCGCTACCATGGTTCGAGCTGAGCATGATAAACTTTATCTTTATCCAAAACTCACATTATATTCTATTGACCCTATTATTTCTTCCATTTTTACATTAATAATGTTCAAATATCTCATTTATTCCATGGGGTGTTACCGTCAATGCACGTCTGATAATGGGATAAAAATCAATATTCATTTGAGTAATTTGTACCTGCATTCAAGTTCAACAAATCTGAATATACACATTTTTGAAGTATTTAAAATGCATTGCGTAATATGCAAATTTACTGGGTTATAAATCAGACAGATAACGTGATTAATTTTATTACATACACTTAACAAAGTTTTAAGCTTTGAATTGTGTGACAGACTTGTATTTCACTTGAATTAGATCTGTAACTAGGTGAAAGACAGGCCTTTTCCTGACCATTTTGGGAATAAATTAAATTTCAGGCTTGGGATTGTTCTCCTGATTTGGTAAAAACTAATTTAATATAACTCTTTATTATAACAAAAATTAGAAGAACATAATCAAATAAATTATTGTAATATTCTTTTGGGGGGGAAATTGGGATTTTTTTTATTAAAATTGGGATTTTTTTACAAATTCGGTTTGGGAATGGGTCCGTTTAATGGACCTGTAGATAGGACAGGAAAAGGCCTGCAAGATGTGCTGTTAAATAACTTGATCATTTATATGTATCTAGACATGTCTATACACTGTCTTGCAATGTGCAGGTTGCCATGATAACTGGAGATAACCCTCTGACTGCCTGTCACGTAGCAAAGGAACTGCGCTTCACCAGGAAGCAACACACACTCATACTGCAGGCCCCTGCATCTGAGGGTAGGTACATCACTTAGAGCAAGGCTTTGGGAAAATGGGACTTAATGCATGTGCGTAATGTGGCGTCCCAGATTAGTCTGTGCACAGGCTAATCAGGGTCGACACTTTCTGCTTTTATGGTATTTTTTGTTAGCGAAAAATCTCGGCAGAAAGTGTGGTCCCTGATTAGCCTGTGCAGTTGGCACAGGCTAATCAGTGATGACACTTTACATACATGCATTAAGCCCGGTTTTCCCAGAGCGCTGGACTGACAATCAGTGGTTAGTGAGTTTTAAATCCAGTCTGGCCACATACTTTTTGTGAGCATTGGTCATACAGTAACGTCTACCGCCATACTACCAAACCTTGGATTCAAGTATGACAGTGCTCAGCTACTTGCAGAAATACTTTACAATCATTTATATTTGTAAACATGAAATTTCATGTTTTGTAAAAAAAAAAAAAAAAAAAAACTTTTTCAAGGACATGTAAATTTGTGATTTCTGATTTTAGAAAAAAGAAAAGAAGAATTTGCGTTGGTATTGGCAGAATTGTCAAATTCTTGGATTGGTCAACCCACGAAATCAATGAAAATTAATGTGCCATGAATAATAATGATTTTTAAGTATCACTTATTGATAATCAGCTGAGATCGGCATCGTTGTTCAGGTAAATGTCTGTAGATTAACTGACTGCTTTAATTCAATTGAAATACCTAGGAAAAAGGCAAAAATCCATCAAATTATCCAACAACAAACTTTAACATTTTGCTTTGCAAGTACCTATAGAAAGACACAAATAATTTACAAAAGAAATTTATAACAATATTTGAACTGTACGAATTTAAAGCATTTTCTATGATTCATAAGAGATAGATTTTTTTATAATCTGGTCCTACACCATGATACATTTGTTGTCCATATAACACAAAACTTCTTACTTTGAATGTTCCCCTTTAACCCTTTGAGCGCTGGAACCGGATTTTGAAGGCCTTTGCAAACAGTTTGGATCCAGATGAGACGCCACAGAACGTGGCGTCTCATCAAGATCCAAACTGTTTGCTATTCTTATAGTGGTCTTAGAAAAAAAATTGAAGAAAATGCTAATTTTAGAAATTCAGCAGACGACATTTTAGCAGACGACAAATTTCCCAGCATGCAAAGGGTTTAAAAAAAGTGTATGAGCCTCATTCTGGGTAAACTGGACAAAATACGTGTGCATCAAGTGTCTTCCCAGATTAGCCTGTGTAGTGAACACAGGCTAATCAGGGATGACACTTTCAGCCTTTACTGGATTTTCGTTAAGAAGATACTTTGTATAAACAACAAATTCCATAAAAGCAGAAAGTATTGTCCCTGATTAGCCTGTGCAGACTGCACAGGCTAATCTGGGATGACACTTTACGCACATGCATTAAGCCCCGTTTTCCAAGGACAAGGCTTGTTTATACACTGGATGTACCTCTGTTACCCCCCAGACCAAGTGTGGCAGTGTTTATACACTGGATGTACCTCTGTTACCCCCCAGACCAAGTGTGGCAGTGTTTATACACTGGATGTACCTCTGTTACCCCCCAGACCAAGTGTGGCAGTGTTTATACACTGGATGTACCTCTGTTACCCCCCTGCCCAAGTGTGGCAGTGTTTATACACTGGATGTACCTGTTACCCCCAGACCAAGTGTGGCAGTGTTTATAGAACAGACAGAACAGAACAGAATGGTTTATTAAGACTTAAGCATTACAAGCTCATCGTCATACACTGGATGTACCTCTGTTACCCCCCAGACCAAGTGTGGCAGTGTTTATACACTGGATGTACCTCTGGTACCCCCCAGACCAAGTGTGGCAGTGTTTATACACTGGATGTACCTCTGTTACCCCCCAGACCAAGTGTGGCAGTGTTTATACACTGGATGTACCTCTGTTACCCCCCAGACCAAGTGTGGCAGTGTTTATACACTGGATGTACCTCTGTTACCCCCCAGACCAAGTGTGGCAGTGTTTATACACTGGATGTACCTCTGTTACCCCCCAGACCAAGTGTGGCAGTGTTTATACACTGGATGTACCTCTGTTACCCCCCAGACCAAGTGTGGCAGTGTTTATACACTGGATGTACCTCTGTTACCCCCCAGACCAAGTGTGGCAGTGTTTATACACTGGATGTACCTCTGTTACCCCCCAGACCAAGTGTGGCAGTGTTTATACACTGGATGTACCTCTGTTACCCCCCAGACCAAGTGTGGCAGTGTTTATACACTGGATGTACCTCTGTTACCCCCCAGACCAAGTGTGGCAGTGTTTATACACTGGATGTACCTCTGTTACCCCCCAGACCAAGTGTGGCAGTGTTTATACACTGGATGTACCTCTGTTACCCCCCAGACCAAGTGTGGCAGTGTTTATACACTGGATGTACCTCTGTTACCCCCCAGACCAAGTGTGGCAGTGTTTATACACTGGATGTACCTCTGTTACCCCCCAGACCAAGTGTGGCAGTGTTTATACACTGGATGTACCTCTGTTACCCCCCAGACCAAGTGTGGCAGTGTTTATACACTGGATGTACCTCTGTTACCCCCCAGACCAAGTGTGGCAGTGTTTATACACTGGATGTACCTCTGTTACCCCCCAGACCAAGTGTGGCAGTGTTTATACACTGGATGTACCTCTGTTACCCCCCAGACCAAGTGTGGCAGTGTTTATACACTGGATGTACCTCTGTTACCCCCCAGACCAAGTGTGGCAGTGTTTATACACTGGATGTACCTCTGTTACCCCCCAGACCAAGTGTGGCAGTGTTTATACACTGGATGTACCTCTGTTACCCCCCAGACCAAGTGTGGCAGTGTTTATACACTGGATGTACCTCTGTTACCCCCCAGACCAAGTGTGGCAGTGTTTATACACTGGATGTACCTCTGTTACCCCCCAGACCAAGTGTGGCAGTGTTTATACACTGGATGTACCTCTGTTACCCCCCAGACCAAGTGTGGCAGTGTTTATACACTGGATGTACCTCTGTTACCCCCCAGACCAAGTGTGGCAGTGTTTATACACTGGATGTACCTCTGTTACCCCCCAGACCAAGTGTGGCAGTGTTTATACACTGGATGTACCTCTGTTACCCCCCAGACCAAGTGTGGCAGTGTTTATACACTGGATGTACCTCTGTTACCCCCCAGACCAAGTGTGGCAGTGTTTATACACTGGATGTACCTCTGTTACCCCCCAGACCAAGTGTGGCAGTGTTTATACACTGGATGTACCTCTGTTACCCCCCAGACCAAGTGTGGCAGTGTTTATACACTGGATGTACCTCTGTTACCCCCCAGACCAAGTGTGGCAGTGTTTATACACTGGATGTACCTCTGTTACCCCCCAGACCAAGTGTGGCAGTGTTTATACACTGGATGTACCTCTGTTACCCCCCAGACCAAGTGTGGCAGTGTTTATACACTGGATGTACCTCTGTTACCCCCCAGACCAAGTGTGGCAGTGTTTATACACTGGATGTACCTCTGTTACCCCCCAGACCAAGTGTGGCAGTGTTTATACACTGGATGTACCTCTGTTACCCCCCAGACCAAGTGTGGCAGTGTTTATACACTGGATGTACCTCTGTTACCCCCCAGACCAAGTGTGGCAGTGTTTATACACTGGATGTACCTCTGTTACCCCCCAGACCAAGTGTGGCAGTGTTTATACACTGGATGTACCTCTGTTACCCCCCAGACCAAGTGTGGCAGTGTTTATACACTGGATGTACCTCTGTTACCCCCCAGACCAAGTGTGGCAGTGTTTATACACTGGATGTACCTCTGTTACCCCCCAGACCAAGTGTGGCAGTGTTTATACACTGGATGTACCTCTGTTACCCCCCAGACCAAGTGTGGCAGTGTTTATACACTGGATGTACCTCTGTTACCCCCCAGACCAAGTGTGGCAGTGTTTATACACTGGATGTACCTCTGTTACCCCCCAGACCAAGTGTGGCAGTGTTTATACACTGGATGTACCTCTGTTACCCCCCAGACCAAGTGTGGCAGTGTTTATACACTGGATGTACCTCTGTTACCCCCCAGACCAAGTGTGGCAGTGTTTATACACTGGATGTACCTCTGTTACCCCCCAGACCAAGTGTGGCAGTGTTTATACACTGGATGTACCTCTGTTACCCCCCAGACCAAGTGTGGCAGTGTTTATACACTGGATGTACCTCTGTTACCCCCCAGACCAAGTGTGGCAGTGTTTATACACTGGATGTACCTCTGTTACCCCCCAGACCAAGTGTGGCAGTGTTTATACACTGGATGTACCTCTGTTACCCCCCAGACCAAGTGTGGCAGTGTTTATACACTGGATGTACCTCTGTTACCCCCCAGACCAAGTGTGGCAGTGTTTATACACTGGATGTACCTCTGTTACCCCCCAGACCAAGTGTGGCAGTGTTTATACACTGGATGTACCTCTGTTACCCCCCAGACCAAGTGTGGCAGTGTTTATACACTGGATGTACCTCTGTTACCCCCCAGACCAAGTGTGGCAGTGTTTATACACTGGATGTACCTCTGTTACCCCCCAGACCAAGTGTGGCAGTGTTTATACACTGGATGTACCTCTGTTACCCCCCAGACCAAGTGTGGCAGTGTTTATACACTGGATGTACCTCTGTTACCCCCCAGACCAAGTGTGGCAGTGTTTATACACTGGATGTACCTCTGTTACCCCCCAGACCAAGTGTGGCAGTGTTTATACACTGGATGTACCTCTGTTACCCCCCAGACCAAGTGTGGCAGTGTTTATACACTGGATGTACCTCTGTTACCCCCCAGACCAAGTGTGGCAGTGTTTATACACTGGATGTACCTCTGTTACCCCCCAGACCAAGTGTGGCAGTGTTTATACACTGGATGTACCTCTGTTACCCCCCAGACCAAGTGTGGCAGTGTTTATACACTGGATGTACCTCTGTTACCCCCCAGACCAAGTGTGGCAGTGTTTATACACTGGATGTACCTCTGTTACCCCCCAGACCAAGTGTGGCAGTGTTTATACACTGGATGTACCTCTGTTACCCCCCAGACCAAGTGTGGCAGTGTTTATACACTGGATGTACCTCTGTTACCCCCCAGACCAAGTGTGGCAGTGTTTATACACTGGATGTACCTCTGTTACCCCCCAGACCAAGTGTGGCAGTGTTTATACACTGGATGTACCTCTGTTACCCCCCAGACCAAGTGTGGCAGTGTTTATACACTGGATGTACCTCTGTTACCCCCCAGACCAAGTGTGGCAGTGTTTATACACTGGATGTACCTCTGTTACCCCCCAGACCAAGTGTGGCAGTGTTTATACACTGGATGTACCTCTGTTACCCCCCAGACCAAGTGTGGCAGTGTTTATACACTGGATGTACCTCTGTTACCCCCCAGACCAAGTGTGGCAGTGTTTATACACTGGATGTACCTCTGTTACCCCCCAGACCAAGTGTGGCAGTGTTTATACACTGGATGTACCTCTGTTACCCCCCAGACCAAGTGTGGCAGTGTTTATACACTGGATGTACCTCTGTTACCCCCCAGACCAAGTGTGGCAGTGTTTATACACTGGATGTACCTCTGTTACCCCCCAGACCAAGTGTGGCAGTGTTTATACACTGGATGTACCTCTGTTACCCCCCAGACCAAGTGTGGCAGTGTTTATACACTGGATGTACCTCTGTTACCCCCCAGACCAAGTGTGGCAGTGTTTATACACTGGATGTACCTCTGTTACCCCCCAGACCAAGTGTGGCAGTGTTTATACACTGGATGTACCTCTGTTACCCCCCAGACCAAGTGTGGCAGTGTTTATACACTGGATGTACCTCTGTTACCCCCCAGACCAAGTGTGGCAGTGTTTATACACTGGATGTACCTCTGTTACCCCCCAGACCAAGTGTGGCAGTGTTTATACACTGGATGTACCTCTGTTACCCCCCAGACCAAGTGTGGCAGTGTTTATACACTGGATGTACCTCTGTTACCCCCCAGACCAAGTGTGGCAGTGTTTATACACTGGATGTACCTCTGTTACCCCCCAGACCAAGTGTGGCAGTGTTTATACACTGGATGTACCTCTGTTACCCCCCAGACCAAGTGTGGCAGTGTTTATACACTGGATGTACCTCTGTTACCCCCCAGACCAAGTGTGGCAGTGTTTATACACTGGATGTACCTCTGTTACCCCCCAGACCAAGTGTGGCAGTGTTTATACACTGGATGTACCTCTGTTACCCCCCAGACCAAGTGTGGCAGTGTTTATACACTGGATGTACCTCTGTTACCCCCCAGACCAAGTGTGGCAGTGTTTATACACTGGATGTACCTCTGTTACCCCCCAGACCAAGTGTGGCAGTGTTTATACACTGGATGTACCTCTGTTACCCCCCAGACCAAGTGTGGCAGTGTTTATACACTGGATGTACCTCTGTTACCCCCCAGACCAAGTGTGGCAGTGTTTATACACTGGATGTACCTCTGTTACCCCCCAGACCAAGTGTGGCAGTGTTTATACACTGGATGTACCTCTGTTACCCCCCAGACCAAGTGTGGCAGTGTTTATACACTGGATGTACCTCTGTTACCCCCCAGACCAAGTGTGGCAGTGTTTATACACTGGATGTACCTCTGTTACCCCCCAGACCAAGTGTGGCAGTGTTTATACACTGGATGTACCTCTGTTACCCCCCAGACCAAGTGTGGCAGTGTTTATACACTGGATGTACCTCTGTTACCCCCCAGACCAAGTGTGGCAGTGTTTATACACTGGATGTACCTCTGTTACCCCCCAGACCAAGTGTGGCAGTGTTTATACACTGGATGTACCTCTGTTACCCCCCAGACCAAGTGTGGCAGTGTTTATACACTGGATGTACCTCTGTTACCCCCCAGACCAAGTGTGGCAGTGTTTATACACTGGATGTACCTCTGTTACCCCCCAGACCAAGTGTGGCAGTGTTTATACACTGGATGTACCTCTGTTACCCCCCAGACCAAGTGTGGCAGTGTTTATACACTGGATGTACCTCTGTTACCCCCCAGACCAAGTGTGGCAGTGTTTATACACTGGATGTACCTCTGTTACCCCCCAGACCAAGTGTGGCAGTGTTTATACACTGGATGTACCTCTGTTACCCCCCAGACCAAGTGTGGCAGTGTTTATACACTGGATGTACCTCTGTTACCCCCCAGACCAAGTGTGGCAGTGTTTATACACTGGATGTACCTCTGTTACCCCCCAGACCAAGTGTGGCAGTGTTTATACACTGGATGTACCTCTGTTACCCCCCAGACCAAGTGTGGCAGTGTTTATACACTGGATGTACCTCTGTTACCCCCCAGACCAAGTGTGGCAGTGTTTATACACTGGATGTACCTCTGTTACCCCCCAGACCAAGTGTGGCAGTGTTTATACACTGGATGTACCTCTGTTACCCCCCAGACCAAGTGTGGCAGTGTTTATACACTGGATGTACCTCTGTTACCCCCCAGACCAAGTGTGGCAGTGTTTATACACTGGATGTACCTCTGTTACCCCCCAGACCAAGTGTGGCAGTGTTTATACACTGGATGTACCTCTGTTACCCCCCAGACCAAGTGTGGCAGTGTTTATACACTGGATGTACCTCTGTTACCCCCCAGACCAAGTGTGGCAGTGTTTATACACTGGATGTACCTCTGTTACCCCCCAGACCAAGTGTGGCAGTGTTTATACACTGGATGTACCTCTGTTACCCCCCAGACCAAGTGTGGCAGTGTTTATACACTGGATGTACCTCTGTTACCCCCCAGACCAAGTGTGGCAGTGTTTATACACTGGATGTACCTCTGTTACCCCCCAGACCAAGTGTGGCAGTGTTTATACACTGGATGTACCTCTGTTACCCCCCAGACCAAGTGTGGCAGTGTTTATACACTGGATGTACCTCTGTTACCCCCCAGACCAAGTGTGGCAGTGTTTATACACTGGATGTACCTCTGTTACCCCCCAGACCAAGTGTGGCAGTGTTTATACACTGGATGTACCTCTGTTACCCCCCAGACCAAGTGTGGCAGTGTTTATACACTGGATGTACCTCTGTTACCCCCCAGACCAAGTGTGGCAGTGTTTATACACTGGATGTACCTCTGTTACCCCCCAGACCAAGTGTGGCAGTGTTTATACACTGGATGTACCTCTGTTACCCCCCAGACCAAGTGTGGCAGTGTTTATACACTGGATGTACCTCTGTTACCCCCCAGACCAAGTGTGGCAGTGTTTATACACTGGATGTACCTCTGTTACCCCCCAGACCAAGTGTGGCAGTGTTTATACACTGGATGTACCTCTGTTACCCCCCAGACCAAGTGTGGCAGTGTTTATACACTGGATGTACCTCTGTTACCCCCCAGACCAAGTGTGGCAGTGTTTATACACTGGATGTACCTCTGTTACCCCCCAGACCAAGTGTGGCAGTGTTTATACACTGGATGTACCTCTGTTACCCCCCAGACCAAGTGTGGCAGTGTTTATACACTGGATGTACCTCTGTTACCCCCCAGACCAAGTGTGGCAGTGTTTATACACTGGATGTACCTCTGTTACCCCCCAGACCAAGTGTGGCAGTGTTTATACACTGGATGTACCTCTGTTACCCCCCAGACCAAGTGTGGCAGTGTTTATACACTGGATGTACCTCTGTTACCCCCCAGACCAAGTGTGGCAGTGTTTATACACTGGATGTACCTCTGTTACCCCCCAGACCAAGTGTGGCAGTGTTTATACACTGGATGTACCTCTGTTACCCCCCAGACCAAGTGTGGCAGTGTTTATACACTGGATGTACCTCTGTTACCCCCCAGACCAAGTGTGGCAGTGTTTATACACTGGATGTACCTCTGTTACCCCCCAGACCAAGTGTGGCAGTGTTTATACACTGGATGTACCTCTGTTACCCCCCAGACCAAGTGTGGCAGTGTTTATACACTGGATGTACCTCTGTTACCCCCCAGACCAAGTGTGGCAGTGTTTATACACTGGATGTACCTCTGTTACCCCCCAGACCAAGTGTGGCAGTGTTTATACACTGGATGTACCTCTGTTACCCCCCAGACCAAGTGTGGCAGTGTTTATACACTGGATGTACCTCTGTTACCCCCCAGACCAAGTGTGGCAGTGTTTATACACTGGATGTACCTCTGTTACCCCCCAGACCAAGTGTGGCAGTGTTTATACACTGGATGTACCTCTGTTACCCCCCAGACCAAGTGTGGCAGTGTTTATACACTGGATGTACCTCTGTTACCCCCCAGACCAAGTGTGGCAGTGTTTATACACTGGATGTACCTCTGTTACCCCCCAGACCAAGTGTGGCAGTGTTTATACACTGGATGTACCTCTGTTACCCCCCAGACCAAGTGTGGCAGTGTTTATACACTGGATGTACCTCTGTTACCCCCCAGACCAAGTGTGGCAGTGTTTATACACTGGATGTACCTCTGTTACCCCCCAGACCAAGTGTGGCAGTGTTTATACACTGGATGTACCTCTGTTACCCCCCAGACCAAGTGTGGCAGTGTTTATACACTGGATGTACCTCTGTTACCCCCCAGACCAAGTGTGGCAGTGTTTATACACTGGATGTACCTCTGTTACCCCCCAGACCAAGTGTGGCAGTGTTTATACACTGGATGTACCTCTGTTACCCCCCAGACCAAGTGTGGCAGTGTTTATACACTGGATGTACCTCTGTTACCCCCCAGACCAAGTGTGGCAGTGTTTATACACTGGATGTACCTCTGTTACCCCCCAGACCAAGTGTGGCAGTGTTTATACACTGGATGTACCTCTGTTACCCCCCAGACCAAGTGTGGCAGTGTTTATACACTGGATGTACCTCTGTTACCCCCCAGACCAAGTGTGGCAGTGTTTATACACTGGATGTACCTCTGTTACCCCCCAGACCAAGTGTGGCAGTGTTTATACACTGGATGTACCTCTGTTACCCCCCAGACCAAGTGTGGCAGTGTTTATACACTGGATGTACCTCTGTTACCCCCCAGACCAAGTGTGGCAGTGTTTATACACTGGATGTACCTCTGTTACCCCCCAGACCAAGTGTGGCAGTGTTTATACACTGGATGTACCTCTGTTACCCCCCAGACCAAGTGTGGCAGTGTTTATACACTGGATGTACCTCTGTTACCCCCCAGACCAAGTGTGGCAGTGTTTATACACTGGATGTACCTCTGTTACCCCCCAGACCAAGTGTGGCAGTGTTTATACACTGGATGTACCTCTGTTACCCCCCAGACCAAGTGTGGCAGTGTTTATACACTGGATGTACCTCTGTTACCCCCCAGACCAAGTGTGGCAGTGTTTATACACTGGATGTACCTCTGTTACCCCCCAGACCAAGTGTGGCAGTGTTTATACACTGGATGTACCTCTGTTACCCCCCAGACCAAGTGTGGCAGTGTTTATACACTGGATGTACCTCTGTTACCCCCCAGACCAAGTGTGGCAGTGTTTATACACTGGATGTACCTCTGTTACCCCCCAGACCAAGTGTGGCAGTGTTTATACACTGGATGTACCTCTGTTACCCCCCAGACCAAGTGTGGCAGTGTTTATACACTGGATGTACCTCTGTTACCCCCCAGACCAAGTGTGGCAGTGTTTATACACTGGATGTACCTCTGTTACCCCCCAGACCAAGTGTGGCAGTGTTTATACACTGGATGTACCTCTGTTACCCCCCAGACCAAGTGTGGCAGTGTTTATACACTGGATGTACCTCTGTTACCCCCCAGACCAAGTGTGGCAGTGTTTATACACTGGATGTACCTCTGTTACCCCCCAGACCAAGTGTGGCAGTGTTTATACACTGGATGTACCTCTGTTACCCCCCAGACCAAGTGTGGCAGTGTTTATACACTGGATGTACCTCTGTTACCCCCCAGACCAAGTGTGGCAGTGTTTATACACTGGATGTACCTCTGTTACCCCCCAGACCAAGTGTGGCAGTGTTTATACACTGGATGTACCTCTGTTACCCCCCAGACCAAGTGTGGCAGTGTTTATACACTGGATGTACCTCTGTTACCCCCCAGACCAAGTGTGGCAGTGTTTATACACTGGATGTACCTCTGTTACCCCCCAGACCAAGTGTGGCAGTGTTTATACACTGGATGTACCTCTGTTACCCCCCAGACCAAGTGTGGCAGTGTTTATACACTGGATGTACCTCTGTTACCCCCCAGACCAAGTGTGGCAGTGTTTATACACTGGATGTACCTCTGTTACCCCCCAGACCAAGTGTGGCAGTGTTTATACACTGGATGTACCTCTGTTACCCCCCAGACCAAGTGTGGCAGTGTTTATACACTGGATGTACCTCTGTTACCCCCCAGACCAAGTGTGGCAGTGTTTATACACTGGATGTACCTCTGTTACCCCCCAGACCAAGTGTGGCAGTGTTTATACACTNAATAATCAAGTAAGTCTTCTTAAAAAAAAAAAAAAAAAAAAATGGGGATTTTTTTTCCAAATTTTGGGAAAAAAGTATATCTTTTGCCATTGGGAACATAGCCGTTATTTGGCTATAGAATAGGGCCAAAAAAAAATGTACTGTCCTGTGTGTATCATGAGGGAGGGAAATCTGGCATGACACTTTATGCACATGCATTAAGCCCAGTTTTCCCAGAACGCAACTCATGTGTACCCTCTCTGACCATTCTATATACTGTCATGTCTGTTCTAGGGAGGGCAAGGTCGATCTAGAGGCCAAGTTTGCGCCCAACCTTCTCAACACCACAGTCTACATCATCTCCATGTCACTACAAGTATCCACCTTCGCTGTAAACTACAAGGTAAGTCACACAACACCTCATCGTACCAATATATGTATTAATAACATGCTGAATCTTGTTCTAACTTGGGACTTCTCAACAGTGTTTTGTAGAGATGGACCCTGGTCCCTAGGTCACCATGTACTGTGTGTTGTAATGGGTGTTCTAATGTGTGTTATCATGGGTGGTCTCGTATGTGTTATAATGGGTGTTCTCATGCGTGTAATAATGGGTGTTCTTATATGTGTTANTCTTGTGCATGTAATAATGGGTGTTCTCATGTGTGTTATAATGTTTGTTCTTGTGTATGTTATAAAGGGTGTTCTCATTTGTGTTCTAGTGGGTGTTCTCATGCGTGTAATAATGGGTGTTCTTATATGTCTTAAAATGTGCGTTCTTGTGTATGTTATAATGGGTGTTCTCATGTGTGTTATAATGGGTGTTCTCATTTGTGTTCTAATGGGTGTTCTCATGTGTGTTATAATTGGTGGTCTAATGGATCTTCTCATGTGTGTTATAATTGGTGTTCTAATGGGTGTTCTCATGTGTGTTATAATTGGTGTTCTAATGGGTGTTCTCATGTGTGTTATAATTGGTGTTCTAATGGATGTTCTCATTTCATTATAATTGGTGTTCTAACATGTGTCCACAGGGAGAGCCGTTCATGGAGAGCCTCTTCAACAACAGGCCCATGTTGTACAGCATCTCCATATCAGGGGGAGCCATAATAACCCTGGCCAGCGGGCTCATACCTGAGGCCAACGAGTACTTTGAACTGGTGCAATTACCTACAGAGGTGAGTTACCATTGTGTGTGGTGTTTTGTTTAAACAATATTTATTTAGTTATTCGTATAAACATGTAAGCAATACAATACAAAAATATAGACTTCTTTTGACAAAATATGCCAAACTTGTAGACATTTATATACAAATGTATTGCTTAACATTAATACTGCAAAGTACAATTTGACAGAATTGAGAAAAAAGCTTGATGCTTAGGCTATGTCTCTCTTCTGCGTGTTTCATAGTTTCTACCTTCATCTGCTGATAACTATAGAAATGTTAATCAAAGTAATTGGTTAAGTAGCTTCGCTTCAAGAGAGCATGGTTTCACTCCCACTCTGGGCATGTAAATCTGGTAGTAGCTTTACAACAAAGAAGCTTGGTTTCACTCCCACTTTGGGCATGTAAATCTGGTACTAACTTTTCACCAAAAAAGCTTGGTTTCACTCCCAGTATAGGCATGTTAATCTTGTTGGTTGTATACCTTCTCACAAAGTTTTGCATGTGTCAATCCTTAATTATGATATAATGATTATTTTTGGTTAAATTTTACTTTCAGTTTCGCAATACTGTGATGGCGGTGGTCATAGCGGACATTGTCGGGGCATTTGTCATAGACAGAACCCTACAGCTGGTGTGTGGGACGGGGAAAGTGAGACGGCGATAACGACGGCACATCATCTAGATCTCCTCTAGGATTTTAACTCATTGATTTTAGCCAAGCCGTGAGAAAAGGGGGCATAATGCATGTGCTTAAAGTGTCGTCCCAGATTAGGGACGATACTTTCCGCTTTTATGGTATTTTTGGTTAAAAAAAGGATTTTCTTAGCAAAAGTGCAGTAAAGGCGGAAAGTGTTGTCCCTGGTTAGCCTGTGCAGACTTCACAGGCTTATCTGGGACGACACTTTACACACTAATTAAGCATTAGGCCAATTTTCTCCTAGCGCAGCTCATTAAGGTGTGTGTGTAGAGAGTGACTGGTGACTAGAGAGTGACTGGTGACTAGAGAGTGACTGGTGACTAGAGAGTGACTGGTGACTAGAGAGTGACTGGTGGCATTTGTAAGACTTGGTTGATTGGTATTGCTTGGTCCTACATTGGTTGTTTGATAATAAAGTTATCAATATGGTATTTTTCAATGGTTTGTAATTGTTTTCATGAAATGTATTTGTTAAATTAAGTTATTTAGAGAAATCATATTTAATAACTCATTGTCAGTATATTTTTGAAACACTGTTTGGTAATTTTTTGTAAAAAAAAAATAGATTTTCATAGGCATGAACTCTACAATAAGTTCTCATCATTTACTGCAAAATCATTATTATTTGTTTCACATCATGTTTTGTTGATTTTGTGGGTAGACCGATCCACGAATTTAGCATCCTGTATTTCGAAAAACTCAATAGTTTTCTGTGAAATTAACACCATGTAAGCATGTGTAGAATTATTGATGGTGAATATTAAGCAAAATTAATGTATGTCCAAATGACTGCTCCTTTTTAGGGACCAATGGTTAACCCTTGCATGCTGGGAAATTTGTCGTCTGCTTAAATGTCGTCTGCTGAATTTCTAAAATTTGCATTTTCTTCGATTTTTTTTTCAAATATTACTAACAGAATAGCAAACAGTTTGGATCCTGATGAGACGCCACGTTTTGTGGCGTCTCATCTGGATCCAAACTGTTTGCAAAGACTTTCAAAATTCGGTTCCAGCACTGAAAGAGTTGAGGTTAGCATGAGTATAAGGCAGGTTGTTGTGTATATTCCACAGTGGATGCTTAGTGCAATTCCTCAACACTTCATATTTAAACACTGTATGTGAATTCAGAATAGGACATCATTTTGTTGATTTTCTCAAATTAAACTGTTCATTTCACGTTCTGATTATGTGTTTATAAAATATTCTGTCTATAATTCAAGTATAATAAGCCCTTTTCCATTACTTTTTATTTCCCCTAGTCTATACTGGGGGACATATTGTTTTTGCCCTGTCTGTTTGTTTGTTGGTTTGTTTTTTTGTTTGCACAAACTTTAACATTGGCCATAACTTTTGCAATATTGAAGATAGCAACTTGATATTTGGCATGCATATGTATCTCATGGAGCTGCACATTTTGAGTGGTAAAAGGTCAAGGTCATTCTTCAAGGTCAAATATATGGGTCAAAATCGCTCAAAAGGGGACATAGTGTTTCACAAACACATCACTCGTTTTTATTAACATTTGTCATATTTTATATCATTTTAACTGTATTTGTTCACTGTATTCATACAAGCAGGGGCGCGGTTTCATTTTGGGTGGATTTAAAATATACCAACTAAGCATACAGTTTTGTAGTTAAAACAACTTATATATACAAGTGTCTATTTCATTTCTAATTTGTCAAAATAAAATTAAAAAAACAGGTGAAATTTCATATAATGCATTGTCGAAAAAAAAAACAGTTTATTCCAAGATTGATGTCTTATTCCATCTTCACATAATAGTTAGTGTGTGTTTCAGTTGTACTATAAAAACCAACACAGCATCGAATGATTTAATTAGTTTATATGATGCAATCAAATTGTAAAACTTCATATTGGATTATATAATTGTGATCGTTATACACTAATGCAATATTTATTACTTTATGATGAAAGTTCTGACAAAAATTGAAAACTGTATATACCGGTAACAATTTCTGGTATATTTCTAGGTCGACGCTAAGATATATGAATGTGTAACCTTTTATTTACAATGAAAATACCTGTAATATTATTTTTCATTATATATATAATAAGATTTTTTTTTAGAAATTGCAATAGGCAATTAGACATTTTAGTAGCCCATTGTGGCAATTCTGGGTACTTGCAATGCTAAAACATCTTGATGGTGTTTTATATTTCATGTGTTATTTGGAAAGGTTTTTTTTTTTACATTTTGTTAATATTGAGAGATAAATGATAGCAAATTGAAAAATCCGCAAGATAGAATTGATATCATTAGTCAGTATGAAGTAGGGACTATTTTGTTATTTGTTACAGAAGATGTTTTTATTACCTTCTTCGAAGAAGAGCGGGTATGTTGTTTTTGGCCTGTCTGTCTGTCTGTCTGTCATTGTATGTGTGTGTCTGTCTGTCCCAAAACTTTAACCTTGGTCATAACTTTTGCAATATTGAAGATAGCAACTTCATATTTGGCATGCATGTGTATCTCATGGAGCTGCACATTTTGAGTGGTGAAAGGTCAAGGTCATCCTTCAAGGTCAAATATATGGGTCAAATCGCTCAAAAGGGGGCATAATGTTTGACAAACACATCACTTGTTTGAAAATGAGTATCATGTGAAAGCAGTTTTTTGTGTTTGAATATTAATTCAATATTTGTCCATCAGTTATAAAGTACTCATATTGTGATGACCAGAAATAGTTTTATGTACTTATTTTTGTTAGCACAAAGTGCTCATGGCTAGCTTTTGTGATCGCCTTGTGTCCATCCTTTTTCGTGTGTCATCAACTTTTTCTCTATGAACAATAGAGGCTGCATTTTTTGCCCAATCTTCAGGAAACTTGGTCAGAAAATTCCAATGATATCTTGGCCAACTTTGAAACTGGATCATGTGGGGTCATAAACTAATCACTAGGTCAAATATAGGAAAAAATGTGTGAACACTTTAAAGGCCACATTTTTTACCCAATCTTGATGGAACTTTGTCAGAACATTTGTCCAAATAATACTCAAAACTGCATCACATGGAGTCAAAATCTAGGTTGTTAGGTTAAATAAAAGAAAAAACTGGATAACACTCTAGAGGTCTTCATGAAACTTGGTCAGAACATTTGTCCAAATAATTGTGGTGTCAAAAACTAGGTCACGAGGTCAAACTAAAGAACAAATTTGTGTAAGCTGAGTTCAAACATGATCTTGTTTGTTCAAAACATGGCTGCCAGGCAGTGCGGGATTAAGCACCGTGGAGGCCAATAGGCAGTGAAACTTTTGGGGCCCCCTAATGAACATCTTGAAAACGTAATCACCAGCAAAACAATATGGTTAAGCAAATAATAAATGCTTGTCACTTGGTAAGACAATGTCAAGCTTTTAATAGGAACATATTGATATAAAATTATTGGCTTTGTTAAGTCATTAGATGAGGCTTAGTAAGTCAGTAACAAAATCTTTCGTCAGGGTCTCATGGGGCCCCTAAAAGTCGCGGGGCCCATTGGCAGTTGCCTACTCTGCCTAATAGGTAATCGGGAACTGCTGCCATTTGGCCCCATTCCCAATCTTAAAAAGTCATTTTTCCCAAATGAGTGCCCAAATTCCCGATTGAAGGTTTCCCAATCCAAAATAATGATACAAAAACACTGTGAACTTATCAAAACCAATCTTTTTTCTTCCATTGCAGGTGATATGTATGTATGTGTGGATTTCATGTAATACAGATACATGACATGTTTACAGTCATTGTTTTTTTTTATTGATAAATTGTTGTATTCATATTGTACTAAATGGAAAATAAACAGCAAGAAATATTTTTATGAAATAATACTTTGTTTTGTTCATTTGATACACATCATAGTACCTGGGAGTAGTCACAAAGCAAAGTGTACGGACGGAGTATATGGTTCCAATTTGTACACATAGCTTAACATAACTAATTTGAAACTTGAAAACTTTGTCCTGTATTCTATATAGCCACTTGCCTTAAATAAACAATAATCGGATGTTTGCATTAATGTATCTCCTGGTTTATATGCTTCAGGAATTTTGTATTCCTATATTCAATTGGTTTCACCGTTTGTGGAAGTCAAATATGAATAAGAAAAATAAATTTATTTGAAGTCCCCACATGATGAACACATGTAAACTTTGGGATGACGTAGATTGATCTTGTCGATGCCATCACGTGAACTTTGTAATGACGTCACTATGCTGCGGAAACGCCTTCAACATAGCATCCCTGTCTCCTGCGATCCAGTCCCGAAACTCAAAACCTGGGCACCGGAAACACATGAGAGTATACACGTGAAATATACTTAAATAATAAACATGTATTTGTTTTCAGTTAAGCTACAAATGTTCATTTATCATATTGTTCCCATCATAGTATAATGTGTGTATTATTTAATACGCTTCTTAAAGGTATTCAACACATCATTGGCTAAATATGAATGCCCTTCAAGTAAATGATTTGTAAGGTCCTTATCATAGAGTATGATGGGTTGAATACAGACTAACCTCACAAAGGATCACTTTGAGAATTGAGACCTTAGCGCCGCCTTACATAACAAATAATTATACTGTCAGATCATGTTAGACTCACAATAATGGTCTCATTATCTTTATGTCTCGGCCAATCAATCACTGTGTTGTTCAAATGACTGGCTATAAGACCAATCAGGCTTACGCAGTCGTGGTGTCCTTCCTACGCATCACAGGTCCAAGGCATTGTTTATTCGCCGACAGATCGAACAATATTCCGTTAATAAATACGAATATGCTATAAGCTACTCAACGGACATCATTCCAGTATTGACCTATAGTACGGACAATTTAGAGGCGACATACTGAATCTACAAAACATGAATTTTATATATCCAGCCGCCCTTTCCACATACACGTTACATACACGTTACATACGCTCGATTGGTCAACATACTCTTAAAGGCACCCGGTCATACTCTAGGGTACTTTTGAGTATATTTTCCGTACCCCGGGTACATTGTAGTATACTTAAGAGTTCCCGGGGTACTCGACCAAAAACGACCAATTCCGCGTAACTCACCTGGCGTCACCACGGCGCTGTAAAGCGCGTACACCGCCCCCTCCAGTAGCTCGGCGCAGTACCACGTGTCATGCGGTACGATAGCCTGCCCCACACAGTCCCCATGTCGCACGACGTCCCCCAGTGTGACACTCGACAGAGTCCCATAGTCTGTCAGCAGCCGCACCTACATGGGGGAAAGTGGAACACAATGCGTTTCATCCAAAAATTGTGATAAATACAAAACTATCAATGAGATAGAAATTCTTATTTCATCGCTTTTTTTCTCTACAAACAAGTGGAACACAACATGTATATCATCCAAAATAGTGAGAAATACAACAATACCCGTGAAATAATTTTCTTATTTCACCGCTGTGTTTTTTACTTTTGTTTCCGATTTAATTCATATGGAAGGAAACTTCGAGATGTCAATGCAGCTCGATTGGTCATTGTCGGCTCAGGTACTAGGCTACTTTAAATTCGAGCATCAATGCATCAGGGCTGTGAAATGACTCATTATTTTGACGTCATGGCTGGTGAAGTCCCGCGAAAAAAGACAGATGTCAAAACCCTACGAACCACAAAAGCACTCCCACGCCCACTGACCTTGACCTTTCCACCGGCGTGCCAGTAGAAGCCCTCGTCTGACCGGTGTTTGTGCCACGTGACGCAGTGCGGTTGCGCCAACAGGAAGTAGATGCTGGATGCCGTGGAGCGAGGTCCGTCGTGGCTGGATATAGAGGAGAGTTTAAGAGACCAAATTTGTCAGATGAGGGTTGCATCATGCTCAACTTGGAGTTCACAGATTTTGTTTTTGAGTTCTGAGTCTGGCTCAACCATGAGTTTGAGGGAAAATATGTGAAAATGTGAAAGACATTCTCAATACCCAATTGAGTGGAAACTCAAATCTCATCTGAGTTGAGATAACAACTGAGTGTTCATGATACTGGACAGTAAACTGCTCCACGATACGTTAAAGCTCTAAATAAAAATTCATACTATCTGCTTCTATCAAGACAAGATCGTACATGTAGTACGCATATATATGATATTCGATCTCGGAAAAGGGCCTTAATACATGTGCGTAAAGTGTCGTCCAAGATTAGGCTGTGCATACCGAATATCTAATCAGGGACGACACTTTCCGCCTAGAATGGATTGTCGCGAAGAAGAGACTAATTTACACGAAAACTACCATAACAGCGGAATGTGTCGCCCCTGATAAGCCGAATAAGGGACGACACTTTACGCACGTGCATTAAACCCCGTTTTCCAGA
Organism: Dreissena rostriformis; assembly: GCA_007657795.1. Classification (NCBI taxonomy): domain Eukaryota; kingdom Metazoa; phylum Mollusca; class Bivalvia; order Myida; family Dreissenidae; genus Dreissena; species Dreissena rostriformis. Next base: position 6,844 of record VMBQ01007295.1, on the reverse strand, counting down.
GCGCGGTATATTATAGCACATTGATATGCAGTATGTCATATAAATACGGCCCACCTTGTCTGTGACGTAAACACCACCTCCCTGTCCCCTTTAAACATCTCCCGGAAGGCGCCGTACCCCGAGGGGTGGGGAACCAGGCCCAGCTGCTTCTTAAGACGCTCCATTTCCGCTTCCTGTGTCTGTTGCGACATCCTACGTGTAAATGAAATAAAAACATAATCACGTATTCATAGATTTGAGCAAAATGTGGTGAAAACGCTGCCAGTGTACTGTAGGGACTGACCCCGTTTAGATGTGCGTTCAATACATCTCTCAGGCATACATTAATGCTGTGTACGCATAATCAGTCCATCCATTCGTATGAACTGTTTTTTATACACGCTTTTTTCTCCAAATACCCGGTAATCATTTCAATGCATTGCAAAGCATTGAAAAGTGTTACAGACGCTTTAAAGGGACTGTCCACTAGATTTTGGCATGTATTGAAGCTTGTCATTAAATGTTTTAAATGCTTTATATTGATAAATTTAAACATTTGAACTAAAAATCTCCAGTAAAAAACAAGAAAACAATGTTAAAAAAAGGAAAAAAAGTAACCCTCAACAGGGCTCGAACCACTGACCCCCGGATTCCTGGAGTCCTAGAGTAAAAAGCTACCTGTTTAGACCACTCGACCACGGACGCTCATGTTTAATGCGGATGTATTTTTTAGCTATATAAGCAATCCTCGTAGGTTCCCAAAATATCGTTTCGCGTCGCGCGACGCTTTATCTAGTGGACAGTCCCTTTAATATTATTATTCATTTCAAACGATGAATATCAATAAACGTATTGACAATTATTTTGAATTATGAGTGTTGTTACAATGTACAAAAAAATTAGACAATGGTCCGATTTACATATTTTGTTTAAAATAATGACTTTTTATGTCCCCCAGTCTATACTGGGTGACATACAGTTTTTGCCCTGTCTGTTGGTTTGTTGCTTTGTTTGCACAAACTTTAACATTGTCCATAACTTTTGCAATATTGAAGATAGCAACGTACTTGATATTTGGTATGCATGTGTATCTCATGGAGCTGCACATTTTGAGTGGTGAAAGGTCAAGGTCATCCTTTAAGGTCAAAGGTCAAATATATGGGTCAAATCGCTCAAAAGGGGACATAGTGTTTCACAAACACATCACTTGTTCAATTATACAAATAGCTCACGCTTGTTTAAAGATAACTGCTGGTATACCACTAGACTCGCCGAAGGCAACTTACGACATTTACTATCATACGCGACATGGCGAGAGAAACCAATTAATTCAACCATGGGGCATGCGTATACGGGAGCTTAAGCCCAAGTCTCACTATTGCCGGTGTAGCCCCGGTTCATCCCAGTTTGATAGAGCCGGTCGCCCGGCAACTACCGGGATGATCGATGGTTATTTTTTTTTAGCGCGCTGCTGCCCCGATTTACATCCCGGCAGAGTCCCGGTCAGCCCCGGTAGAGCTACGGTTTATCCCGGTGACGACCCGGTGAGTCCCGGTCGTAGCCGGTAGTGCCCCGGTCGAGTCCCGGTCGTAGCCGGTAGCGTCCCGGTGGAGCCCCGGTGAAAGCCGGTGGCGTCCCGTCAGAGCCCCGGTGACATAACAAGCCGGTGACGCCCCGGTTCATGCCGGAGGTATTAAACATTTCAATAGTTTGCCGGTGGAGCCCCGGTTCATCCCGGACGTTCCCGGTGGAGCCCCGGTTCATCCCGGTAGACCCCGGATCACGCATCGGGGCTCCACCGGCATCGCAAAATGTGATAGTGAGACTGGGCCTTTACCGGGTTTACGGCAAGCCAGTAAATGGCAGTACTTCTATGTACGTGATATAACAATATTGCATTAAACCAAGCTACCGATACAATGTACATGTGTATAAAGTATAAACAAGTATTACTAGTACCTGTTTGCTCAACGCCGTGTATGCAAAGATAGCACAGCTAACACGGAACGTTAACTCAGTATGATAACCCGAACGAGTTTAACACGCGATAAACCTCTTGATTAAAGCGGTGTATAGTGCGGTCGGGTTTATTAACTACGGAATACCGCAATGGCCATCGCGGTTACACATTAAAATCCACAGGGCGAGAATGCGAGAACGCGAGAGTACGATGACGAGAGTGCGAGAATACGATGACGAGAGTGCGAGATTACGATGACGAGAGTACGAGAACGCGATGACGAGAGTGCGACAATACGATGGCGACAGTACGATATGACTATCGCAGTGTCGCCATCGTACTATCGCATTGTCGCCATCGTACTATCGCGTTGTCGCACTGTCGTCATCGTATTCTAGCACTCTCGCATCCTCGCCATCGCGTTCTCGCATTCTCGTCATCGTATCCTCGCACTCTCGTCATCGTATTCTCGCACTCTCGACATCGTACTCTCGCATTCTCGCATACTCGCCCTCTGGATTTTAATGTGTAACCACGATGGGACTAACGGTATTCCGTAATTAACTATCAAACAAACTATATCACTCGGCAGTTACAATCGAGTTATGGACCCTCTTCACTCTAATTTATTCAATGCGTGGATGTTGCGAATGAAGCGGGCAGCTTTGTTCATTCAAACCAGGATCCCCTGCATCAACTGGTAAACTCGTCCGAAAATGTACGGTAGGTATGTTGGCCAAACTTTTAGTTTTTTTTCACAATACATATGAGCCAAGCCCTGTGAAAAGGGGGTTTAATGCAGGTGCATAAAGTGCCGTCCCAGAATAGCCTGTGTAATAAGCACATGCTAATCAGGGACGACACTTTCCGCCTTAACTGGATGTTTGCTAATTACAGACTTCCTTTTTTAAAAAAAATAGCATAAAAGCGGAAAGTGTCGTCCCTTATAAGCCTGTGCGGACTGCACAGGCATATAAGAGACGACACTTGCCGCACATGCAATAAACCCCCGTTTCACAGAGCGAGGCTCATATATTTGCTATTTCCCACTTTAGAGTACCGCATCAGGTGTCTCAAGAAAATTATCACATCCATTGTTTACCGAAGATTTAACAAAAACTGCGCAAAAAATAAAGTTTTTCACCAAGTTTAACATGAACTTTATAATTTCTTTAAATAAGTGGATGTACTGCCGTTAATTAATGTTATTATTTACATTCTGCGCCCTAGTTTCCCCGAGAAAGAACGTGTTAACCATAAGCATGATGTATGACAGAGAAGGACAGTTATTGATTTTAATGAAACGTTTCAATTTCGGGGGTCGTCTAATAAACCCACTCTTTAATAACATTTCTTTTTTATTAAGAACGTTGTTACAAAAATTAATAAATCATATAATATTACTATAAAAGTAAGAACTTTTTCTACGCAAACTAACCTATTAGTGGGCAGGCAAGAATCTTGAATATTAGCTTGTAAAATGAATAATAAATGTTATATTGCAAACGTCAAATGACGAACATACTACTTCATTGACGGCCCTCACAATACCACGTTCATAAAACCTTTCATGAAAATCATGGCACTTGTGAAAATCACAAAACAAAGCTTTATAATACCGCAATTCTCCCATTTAACCAGCCATTTAACTATTTGCCTTAATTATAATTTTGACATTTTACACCTTTATAGCGACTTAAACAAGGATATTTAATCAAAGACATTTTCCAAATATTTAGGTCACACATTGTTTTCTTTCTTCCTAAACGTTTATTTTGCGAATATCATCGAAAGCAGCAACAAATTATGAAAATTCAACATTTTATACCGAAAAGAGTTTAGGGTCCTCGCCAAATATAAGGATCGGTCTGGTTATTGGAAACAAAAACTGTTTGTAGGCCTTACTAGTTACACCAAACATGCTTGGAGACTGTTTCAGAAACCTTCGAAAGTAAGTTGCGATTCGTTGCAGTGCTTCGTGGAAACACAAACTGTTAAGTTACGAGCGACGCGATTGGCTATAAAGGGTTTATTGAAACGGCTTCCATAAAGCCGAAACCATACGCGTGTGTTTGGAACATAAATAGTAAGCGCACAACACTCGCCGATGAAAATTCATTCGTTCCGCTCAGTACCACCGGATTTTGTAATAGCGCCTATTTCTAAACATCACATACATCTGGCGGTAATAGCGCCTATTTCCCTATATTTCTTAAACATGGTGCTCATAGCGCCTATACCCCTACATTTCATATGCATGGTGGTCATAGCGCCAATTTCCCTATATTTCATACACATGACGGTAATAGCGCCTATTTTCCTATATCACAGACATTGCGGTAATAGCGCTTATTTCCTTATAGCACATACATATGGCGGTAAAAGCGACTATTTCCATGTATCACATACACGCATATATTGTGGTAATAGCGACTCTTCCCCTGTATCACATACACATGACGGTAATATCGCCTATTTCCCTATATAACATACACATGGTGGTAATAGCGCCCATTTTCCAAAAGTACATACAAATTGCGGCTATAGCGCCTACTTCCCTGTATCACATACACATGGTTGTTATAGCGCCTATTTCCCTGTATCACATACACATGGCGGTCATAGCGCCTATTTCCCTGTATCACATACACACGGTGGTTATAGTGCCTATTTCCATGTATCACATACACGCATATTTTGTGGTAATAGCGACTGTTTTCTTAATCACATACACATGACGGTAATAGCGCGTATTTCCCTTTATCACATACACATGGTGGTAATAGCGCCTATTTCCCAAAATTGCATACACATTGCGGCTATAGCGCCTACTTTCCTGTATCACATACACATGGTGGTTATAGCGCCTATTTCCATGTATCACATACACATGGCGGTCACAGCGCCTATTTCCATGTATCACAAACACATGGCGGTCATAGCGCCTATTTCCCTGTATCACATACACATGGCGGTCATAGCGCTTATTTCCCTTTATCACATCCACATGGCGATTATGGCGACTATTTCCCTACATCAGATACACATGGTGGTAATAGTATATATTTCCCTTTATCACATACACATGCGGGTTATAGCGCCTTTTCCCCTATATCACATGCACATGGCGGTTATAGCCCCTTTATCTCTTTATCACATACATATGACGGTAATAGAGCATTTTTTCCCTTTCTACATACACATTAAATTTTACCGCCTAGTTTTCTTCATCACATACACGTGATTGCTGGTTCCATCTACAATGAGATAATGCATGCTTTATTTGATGCATGTGTCCATCCGTAACTAGTTTGTAAAAAAAACTTTTTGTCATGTACATTAAAAAAAAATCAACTAATAATTCATCAAAATCAAGAAATATTTGACAAAATTGCGTTCGTGGTTAACTATTTATAATTTGTGTATCCCGTTGCACAAAATAGAATAATCGAAAATAGGAATATACGAACGAACGGACGGACAAACGAACGAATGAATGAATAAATCATTCAATGAGTCCATTAATCAATCAATTAATTAATAAATCAATAAATGAATTAACGAAAAGGTGGGTGAATCAATGAACGCTACCCGTTAATTTAACCCAACCCCACCCTACCAACTTTGCCTTTCAGGACAGTCATGTCTTGATCCGGCCTTGAGCTTCTACCAAAGAGGGAATGGAGACACAACATCAAGTCTCTATAGTTGGATATGAGAAATTACACTACAAAAATAACATAAAATCATAATTATATTTTCCCACCGGATGTCATCAGCTGACCGCCCAAACCCTTTTAAGAGGGATATGGATTGGTGCACTGCACAGGACTAGTGATTGACGATGGTATATAATAACTTATCGAATCGTTGTCATGGGATTCGGAAAAGTGTTTCGCATAGAAACATAAATGAATGTATAGTCAAACAATGTAAATTTGTTAATCATGGTGTTATAGTCTTGCGTTGTGATCCATTCGTCCATTTGTTAAATAGCGGTAGCGATTAATACATTTCCTTTAGTTTTATTTGCATCCATTAGCGGCTGTATAATTTTTCAATTTAGTCGACGACAAGCGTCGGACAGCGAGTGACCCACGACACTTCACAGTTCACTTGTCCTCGGGTAAACTTAATTGTCAATAAAATGGTCACAATTAATGTATTCATTGTTTAGCCGATAACGATCGATTCCGAGTACATCCAACTCTTCGTGCGCTCTGTGCATCCTCATGAAGCCCCCACTTGTCGTGTGGCGCACGTGCTTCTGCACCCGGCTACTGATTGGTCAGCACCTCAAGGGGTTTCCTGAAACTGTCCAACCATAACATTTAAATCATAACGAGATTTTTTTCGACCAGGTAAATGAACCAGAAGAATGCAACTTGACAAGAACAAATAACAATGGATTCTAAAGACGTGTACCAATGTTTAGTGAATTGTAAGTCTTATAATGTTGATAGTTTTCTGTAACAAGTACTGGTATGCAGCCAGCATAATCTGATATAAGTATGTACAGCAAAATATTTAAACTGTGCTCGGTAAATGAAAGCGCCAAAAATAACTTGGCCATATTAAGAATATGTGAGAAATTTAGAATTTGAATGCAGGTGACAGGCGTGTAAATTTGTTTAATAGTCTTATAGAGACCAGTGCAATCGGATAAATGACGATCTACAGCAGCCCAGTCGCGATGGTAACACATTCTAGTTTTAAATAAATTGTTTGATGGACGATCAGGTCTTTAACCTTGCACCAGTTTTATTGGTAAGACTTCTAGTTGAAATAATCCAACTCCCAGCTATATTGACCCTCCGGGTCGCTGGGAGTAGGAACTCCTTACACGATTTTTCATGTAAACTTTACCGCCGAGAATCCGGGCGCTAGTTTATTGGTAAAATTAGC
>VMBQ01007294.1:0-46152 GCA_007657795.1 Dreissena rostriformis | reverse complement strand
CGCATACACTGTCAGACTGGTTGGGTAACGGTTTCTTGCGCATACACTGTCAGACTGGTTGGGTAACGGTTTCTGGCGCATACACTGTCAGACTGGTTGGGTAACGGTTTCTGGCGCATACACTGTCAGACTGGTTGGGTTTCTGGCGCATACACTGTCAGACTGGTTGGGTTTCTAGCTTAACTTTTAATGAACGCAAGTCGTGTAATACATAACAATAGATGCGCCTCTTTTGCCATTAATACAATTTTTGCAAACACAACTATTCAGAGTTTTGATCGCATTATAAAATTCATTATCGGATTATTGACAACGTAGAAAGCGATTGAAGCTTGATAGACCTGTAATTATTGTAATACGTACATGAAATGCAACATATTTGCATCATCGTGTATTGCTGTTGTTGATGAAACTAATTTTGATCATAATATAGCTGGATAATATTTTTAATAAATATGAATTTGATGATTACGAAGGCTGGATTGACGATGATGATGAAGAGGAGGAAGAGAATGAAGAATATAATAATAAGAAGATGATTATAAGATGGAGGGGATGATAAATGTTCTGAGGATAAAAGAAATAATATAAATATGTGTTTAATGCTAATGTTCTTTGTGATTTATGAATGTCATATTTCACTGAAAACTTTTGTAATTGTAACTTTTATTAGTTACTTAAGTAATAAACGTATAAACTTGATATAAGATATCATTTATTCGCCAGTCATTCGACCATAAACCTTTTCATGGTCAGCGAACCTTGTCTTTTAGTATAATTCAGATGCTTTACTTTTGTAAACGTTCGCAAGAGTATCGCTCAATACATCTTAAACTGTGCAAATAATCTTCTCTTTGCCTGTGGGTGTTGTGACGAGCCTGTTATTTTGTGTTTTACTTTCTTATATATTTAATTTCTTCATATATGACTGAGATGTTCAATGTGTTCCTATTTCAAAAGGTTCTGCATCAACTTTTAAGCAGGTCCATTATTTCGAGTTTTGTTTCAATTGATATATAGTTGTGTACCCGTTGTCGGTTATTTCACATAGCATTATGTACATGGATAAATAATAGTGTTTCGTTAGTCAATGCTGTTGTTTTTCGTTTTGATAATATTAAATATGTTTCGTTGAAGACATATATTTAGGCTTTATTTAACGATACGAAAATCGTTACCATGACGATATCTGACTTTCTCTTAAGTTTTTCGGCTGTAACTATGACAACAAAAGTCTACCTCCGAGGGACCGCGACATACCACCAGACAATAACGGTGACATTTCACACGTCCGCTTCGTTACCTGGGTAACGTAATACCACTGTTTGACTTCGAGGCATATTTTGTAATTGAATTTCGGAGATAATTACGGATGTAAAGTAAGACGTTAACGTGGATAATAAGCAATGTAAACAGTGGTAATAACGTGTCTAGAAAACAACTTTATCGGGTGTAAAAAGGAGATTGTCTCACTATTATTTACTGTGGCATGGTGGGGTCTAGGTTTTGATCGAATTGGTGATGTTGGGAGTTTCAAATGTATCAAAAATAAAGGTAGTGCACTTTAAACAACCTCATGTAAACGTTCTCACGGAAAATAATGAAGATTTCTTTAAAATTTAAATTAAAATTTGATATCTTATTAAACCATTTACGTGTAATTAAATATAAGTCAACGTTTTCTGTATAAGTAGTTCTTCTTTATATTTGTGACTGTATATTGTCCTAATTAAAAATGTCCAACAATGAATAACATATGTCGACACTTGATATCTAACATATTTATGATCATTATAAAAAACATGTTTTCGTTTAATTGGCACATAAAGTAATAATCACATACCCACCATCCCATTTAAAGTATACGTTGGATGGTGAGTACCCATGTGAATAATAGGGCAAATACCTGTGTTTAAATAAAACTTGCCCAAATCGACATTCGAAAAAGTGTAAAAAAAAGGCATGCTGGACGTTAAAATTGTCAGATGCAGGTGCTTTAATAGCAATTTTTCTGTAACGACACTGGTTTGACATAGTTACTTTAAACCTATTTATTTAAACTCTATTGCATCGAAAGCCTAAGGCTTATTGACATGCTATCGAGTCTGTTTCCTGGTTCGAAACAGCACTTGGTTTCTTTGGAACGCTCCCACAATTGGGCTCGAACTCGTGACCTCCCAGTCGCTAGGCGTACACAATTCCCAAGTTGATAATATATATAGTTAGCTAAATGTGTCTAAACGGCCGCATTGAAAGTGAGTGTTAGTCTGGATTACCTGCATTTTGTAAACATGTTGTATTAATAAAAGGCCGGGAAACATAGCAGAGTGTGAATTACTTTTTTTATTACCCACATTTAAGCAATGCTTTTTTAGTGGTCGGTCGATTAATCAGTTCACACGTAACGTAATTATGGTGATTTGAGGAGTGTATCATGTTTGCCCTAGTGCATAAAGTTGATCTAATTAATACGCATGAACATATTACTGTGGATAATTCGTATTAAGTTAATTAACTTTTGTAAGGCATCAGTCTGGTACTTAAACCGTCTCGTTCTTAGTTCTTTCACGGAGCATAAAATTCAAACATGTTTATATCGTTGGTGGAATTAGGCCAAAGGGCTTTAGATTGTGCACATTTTTGGAAAAAAGGAATCGCGGAACTACTTAAGCTTTGCAGTAAACATAGCAGTAAACATTGCTACATATGCATTTGTATTTTACGTGGAGTAGGGTTCTGCGTCGGAGCGTTCTTATCATAACCAATACATGTTTAATAACAAATTCAAGATTTCCGTTTTAATATTAGGACCCTTATAATGACTAAAGTCGCCTATTTAAAACAACCAATTATGGTATGCGTTCTTAATCTCTGAGAAACGAACTATTTTGTACAGTTATTAAAGAATGCTTTCATCGTTAAATTTTAGACGAGGTGTATGCGCCACAGTACCTCCCAAACTTTCCTGAATGTAAATTACAACTTTTTCTATCTTCATTCATTCGAGCCTCGTTCTTGGAAAACAGGACTTAATGCATGTGCGTAAAGTGTCGTCACATATTACCCTGTGCAGTACACACTGGCTAATCAGCGACGACACTTTACGCATAAACCGGACTTTCGTTTTGAAGAGACTTCCATTAATCTAAAAAAAAAATTAAATCGGAAAGTTTCGGTCCTGATTAGCTTGTGCGGACACGTTACGCACATGCATTAGGTCCAGTTTTACCACAATGAGACTTATTTGTTTATCACCCGATACCCTCACCCATTCATGTCCTCAATTGCTTAGGTCCCGTATGTGCTAAGTGGTATTAATCAGTTCTTTTCCTTTACTTTGCAAATAATCAGTAGAATACTAAAATGATTTATCGATTTTTGATTATCGGGTCCGATCAACATTGGTATTCTATTATGTGACTTACATTCATAATAGAGCAGTTTGTGATTTGAATGTGTTTATCAGGTTGTTGTGCTCGACAGGACGGCATTGTAAATAGGTGAAGGCGTCACGGTTTAAGGTTAAGCATAAATAGAGGCATGTCGATTTGTCGTAATTGGAATTTTATAAGTTAAAGGGATATACCTATTTCTGTTAGTTGCCTTTGGTGATATTTGTGACAGACATTATATGGTCTACTGCGGACTTGGCATATTTCGTTGCACCACTGTTTAAATGAGACAGCCATTCATCATACTGTTTGAATCGCTCTATAATATTGGCAAAAATCATGTTTTAAATCGCGCCCTTTTCTTTTAGAATTGAGATAAATTTATAAATAATCTTTCGTCTCGACTTGCCCTCAAACTATAACTACATGTTATAAAACAATGTTTTTTGCTTTCATGCGATACGGAGGTTTATTCATATTTATTTTGTGGCTAAATAATTACCAGGGTAATGCGGTTTTACAAGCAGAACACTGTTGTGTTTTTCGGACATTCGTGGCATGTCTAACTGACGGAGTTTTTTTGGGGAAAAAATTACATGTAGCAACATAATAATCTTCAGGCGAACTCTCTTATTTGTTGTCCAACTTGGTGGCATTGTCCGACTGTGTTTGTCCGTTTTAATACAATTAAACAAATAACGTTAACTACATAAGACAAACGAAAACAAATGGTTAGGAAATCCGATACTAATTTACATACCTTCAAACATTAACCCTTTCCTGCTCCGAAGCAAAGTGAAAACTGTTATATGCAACCAGCACAAGACCAGAAAAGCCTGCGAGCAAATCGCAGTCTGTTCAGGTTTTATGCTGTTTGCTGCCTATAAGTGTCTTAGAGTTAGTTATGAAATCTTTAAAACTTGAATATATTAAGAAATGCCTTTAATTTAATTTGACTACAAACGCTTCAAAATGCGTATCTAAATGGTAAAGGGGTTAATGACAGCCACTGGTCGATGTTATCGGCTAAAAGTAGAAGAACATACAGTGTACCTTTAACTCCGTGTTCACCGATGTAATGAAGAGAAGTTCGACCACGCTTCGATGAAGCCGCTGATATTGGTATATTCGTATTTTGTGGTTAAGTTAAGCAAACGAGCTGTATGAATAAACGGTGCAAGGCGTATTTGGGGAATATTAAATACTCTTTTCAATTGAAAAGAAGATTTTTCCTAGAGGTGAAGTATTGCGCAAATAAAAGCGTCGAGTTAATTTAAGCAGTTTTTGGATGTTTTGTTAAGTTGGTCGGTGTGAAGTGTGAGCACATTGGAATTTGATGTCACATATTTACTTACGACGGTGTTGGAAATGAATTGAAATTTATTTTAAAGCGTATGCAACTGAGTTGTTTTGTCTTAAGATGTGAAACAACTGGACTTATTTTTAACGCGGTAATAATATTCGTGGAAATTTACTTAATTGGAATACGAAAGGATTAACAGATATAAAGGTAATGTACTTCAATATAATATATATATATATTTATGTTCATGTTTGTAGCACTTGTCAGCAAAATGTGTAGTGTATTACATCAAGACTTTGGTAGTTAAATTATGATTTTGGTTGCACAATTTTTGACAACAGAACTATTCTTCTATAATTGCGGACTTACAGCAATATTTGCGATACTGTGATAATTGCTATTGCATATGGTCTATCAACAGCGTAGACGATTGAGGTCTTTAATACCGGTAATGGTAATGGTTTTCCCGATACCGTCGTTATATTATAAACATAACCCCCGTGACGGATTTACATACAAATAATCGTCAGTCGGTCGTCTTGTGTAATGTTATACGTATTTATTTATTAAACAAAGATGCTGAAAAGCACAGTAAAATGAACATGTCAAAATTGCATATTACGCATGTGACCGTACACCCGCAGACTGGTGTTAAATTGTTACTGTTAGTTTCTTTTCTTAATTGAAATTTTATAATTTTCAAACAAACATCTAAAAGATAAAATCGTAAATTCGTGTCTTATTGAAATTCTTATACATGTAATGAGCCAAATGCCTTTTTTTCACGCAACATAAACTGGCTAAATTGATGAAAAACTGTCATGACTCATTACTTATTTAAAACCCACGTATTTGATGGAATGAGCATCTTAACAATCGTTACCAAGTTCACATTTTCATGCTCCTTCATGGTTTTTGTATTTAAAGATGTTATGTTCTCCTCCCATTATCGTAATTATTGTATGTTTATATTGAAGATGTTTTGTTCGTCCTCCTTTGTCGTATTTTTTTAATACATAGATTAACAAGACATCAGTTTCAATTTATTTTTTATTGATGTTTTTGATGATAAGTTAAAAGTGTATTCATTTAAAACGATTTACAGACACTACGTCCTCGTTTTTTTAATGCGCTATTTTTTGTCAACTGATCTGATTACATTACATTTTTATTCATCCTGTTTTGTTTTATATAATTTATGTAGCCTCCGTATTATACTACTCTCATTGAATTTTGTAATTGTGCGGACATGAATTAGGAGTGCGTGGTTGGATAAATAAAAGCGATTAAAAAGCACGGAGGTCTACACGAGTTTTATTGATGCGATCCATTTGTTGCATTCTCCCTGTCTCTTCTTTCGGATTGAACTAAATTCGCAAAGTCATTGCAGTTTTCTCAACAAATATATTGCCGGTTTGTGTTCTTTTTTGTTGGTCAATTTAAGGCATAACTTAAACTTTTTTTCAAACAAATTCATATTTGTCCTTGATAGTTTATTCGTTTCGTTATTCTAACGAAAAAACTTGACCACCTGTATTATCTATGAACAATTACGAATCGACTTTAAATCAGAAGTCTTTAGATTGAAACATTTGCAAAGCAAAATAAATATTTTGTTCTCGAGATCGCGAGATTAGAAAGGCTTGAATCACGGGAGATGGTCAGATATTCGCGGTCATTGTGTTTTTAACATCAACAGTTTTGTCATTGTGTTTTCAATATCAATATGTATGTATCTATCTTCTTGGCGTCAGTGATGAAAGCTTTGTGTCGTCTGCTCTCCTTTCGATTAGCGAAGAAAGTGTGTGTGAAATGTATTAACATCGGTGTGTGACCACATTAGCGAATGTCTGTGTCTACATTATCGAATGTTTATTTTAGTTTAACTATTTATGCACAGTGGTTGTGTGCCGGATGTTTACATTTTTTTTTATTTTTTGGTTAGACCTTCCGGATATTCACAGCGGTAAAAATTAATTAAATGGGACATAAAAATAACAACGACGAACGGATTGAATGAAGTTAAATTTCAATCATTTGATCCAGGGACGTATATAATCAGCAAATGTTCGATATTAAGGACAAAATATAAAATAAATATTAGTAGTAGTAGTAGTAGTAGTAGTCGCAGCAACATTGCTGAACATGATAATAGCAACATTTATAGTACGTTGTACATCGTCATAATCCAGATTTCTAAGCGCAGTGTAAATTGCGAAAAGTGGTCATAAAATAAGTATTGGACATACATTAAACCACATTAATGTTGCATGAAACTCTTCCTGTCACCACCAGGTACAGACAGTAATTGATTTAAAATAGTAATTACCTGAGATAATTAAAGGGAACGGGACACATTTACCTGTATGATGCAGTAATAGATACTGTTCGGGAACACATTTATCACCTATTTATCAGTCTATAAGGATTTAAAAGTACACCTAATTCGGATTTAACTTTAAAACATGGTGTCGTTTATTTTTCAATATGAGTTAAATTAGCACCACTTAAAATGTTAAAATACACCGGTAGTTTAAATTCGAATTAACAACAGAAATACTAGGACATTTTACAAAACCAATGTCGGGGAAAGTTTTTGAAGAGATAATTATATTCAGTTCATTTTAAAACCTCCATGAAATTTATAAAATTTATGGTTATCACTTTTCAATATCTTCGTTCGGATATTTCAATTGACTTTTAGTACTACGGATTTAATGTATATATTTCGTCATTGAGAAAATTTCAATTGCGTTTCACGATAGACGGATTAACCTCAGAGGACCTGTATGCGATTTGCACACGCTGGGGTGAATAATTAACGGGTACATGCATATCAATATGCCACCATGTCGGAGTATAGAGCACGTCCCGTTAGCGGCCAATACTGTTTTTGAATAAATCGTATGGAGATAGAATATATTAATAAAGATTGATGTGATAGTAAAAGGTCTTCTCGGGACGGCCTTTGTAGTAAATCAAATAGATTGTTGATGATCCCAGCTACCTTTTCGTGTCAATACTAGATCGATGCTGTTAAAAAAGTGGACATATGATTAAAAGGTGGGATCGTGCATAGTTACTGCTTATGTTAATAAAACACATAATTCTGTGCACGGAAAATTATTCTCTTTTTTTATAATTGTCATCGATTGAATTTGATGTACATACATTTAATATATAAACTGTTCATGTTGGTAGTGCTCATTAGAAAAATGTGTAGTGTATAACCTCATGACTTGTGAACTTAATTTATGATTTGCATGCGTAATGTTTGACAGCATACTTATTCTTCTATTATTGCAGACGTAAGCGTGTGACTCTGCGATAACTTCTATTGTGTATGGTCTGTCAACATCGTAGACAATTGACAGAGGTCCTTTGGAATAATGGACCTCCCGATACAATCGTTATATCATTAAGATCATTCCCGCGACTGATTTACATACACCAATTTTCTGTCCGTCTGCTTGTTTAATGTTTTACGTATTTAGTCTTTTAACAAACATGCTAAAAGCAACGTAAAAACATGATCATAATGGCATTTCAGTTATATGACCGAATACCCACAGTCTGTGACATTGTGACATTTCATCTCTTTTCAGCATTGCAATCGTATAATTTTAAAACGAACAACTTAAAGAGAAAATCGTAAATGTGTGTCCTATTGAAATTCATATACCAGTACATGTTATGAGCCAAATGCCTTGTTTTCACGCAACATAAACTGGCTAAATTGATCAAAAACAGTCATGACTTATTACCTATTTAAAACCCACGTATTTGATGGAATGAGCACCTTAACTATCGTTACGAAGTTCACTTTGTCATGCTTCTTTATGGTTGTTGTAGTAAAAGGTGTTATGTTCTTCCCCCATTATCGTTTTTATCGTATTTGTACTGGAAGGTGCTTTGTTCGTTCTCCTGTATTGTATTCATATTGAAATGTGCTTTGTTCTTCCACCATTATTGTTAATATCGTGTTTGTATTTGAAGTTGCTTTGTTCGTTCTACTTTATCGTATTAATATCAAAAGTTGCGTTGTTTTTCCGAAATGATCATATTTATCGTATTTGTGTTGAAACGTGCTATGTTGGGTCTCTTTTTTTTTGTATTCACATGGAAACATGCTTTGCTCAAGTCTAACTTGTTTAAAATATGTACATTAACAATATACCAATTTCAATTAATTTAATTTAATTGATGCGTTTAAATGTTGAATTTGAAGGTTATTAATTAAATATAAATTGCAGGCAATACCTTTTTGTTTTGTCTGAACAAAACTATTCTTCTTAAATGATCTGATGTTTTTTTAATCACTATGTTTGTTTTGTATGACATATGTAGCGTTCGTATTATACTACTCTTACTGAATATTTCAACGGTGAAACATGAATTAGGAGTGCGTTGTTAGATAAATAAAGGCGATTTAAAAATCACGGGGGTCTACACTATTTTTATTGTCGCGATCCATTAGTTGCAGTCTCCATGTCTCTGATTTCGGATGGTACGAAACATTCGCCAAGTCATTGCAGTTTTATGAACTAATATATTGCCGGTTTGTGTTGTTTTTTGTTGGTTTATTAAAGGAATAACTGGCACTGATTTTCAAATTAATTCATATTTGCCCTTGATAGTTTATTCGTTTCGTTATTCTAACCCAAAAACAAAGTTGACAACCTATATTATCCATACAACATTACGATTGGACTATAAATCAGAAGTCTTCTAGGTTGGCACCTTTGCAAAACTCTTTACAAATAGTTTGTTCTCGAGATCGCGAGATTAGAAAGGGTTGACAGCGGGAGATGGTCGGATATTCGCGGTCATTGTGTTTTCGACATCAATATGTATGTATCTATCTTCTTGGCGTCTGTGATGAAAGCTTTGTGTTGTCTGCTTTCCTTTCGATTAGTGAAGAAAGTGTGTGTGAAATGTATTAACATCAGTGTGTGACCACATTAGCGAATGTCTGTGTCTACATTATCGAATGTTAATTTTGTTTGAACTATTTATGCACAGTGGTGTTGTGCCGGATGTTGACAAACTTTTGTGATTTTTTAGTTCGACCTTCAGGATATTCACAGTGAAAAAATCGAATGAAAGGAGAAAGATGAAAGAACGACGACGAACGGAGGGAATGAACTTTAATATCGATCATTTGATCGAGAGAATTTTATATAATACATATACTTTGTAGTTGTCTTGTCTTCTTCTCCCATTTTCAAATGTTATCATCAAATAATCTTACCAATAATCACAGCAAATTTGCCGACCAGAATAGCATATCAGTAGTAAGTTTTACATTGTCGGAATCAAGAGTTCAACGCTGAGTGGTAATGGGGGAAAGTGATCATAAAATGAACATCGCACATTCTTTAAACCACATTAATGTTGCATGAACACTTCCTGTCACCACAGTGTACAGACAGTAATTGATTTAAAATGGTTATTACCTGAGATAATGAAAGGGAACGGGGACAGATGTATGTGGTTCTAATAGACACATTGGATGAATTTCGCTCAGTTATGTCTGTTAAGATTTAAAACAACGTGTAGCACATTTTTCGGATATAACAGCAATTGAACAAGAACGGCTATTTCATCCACTTTATTTTATAAGCAAACGTAAACATAAACAAGTATATAGTGTAAAGGTGTTGCTCATCATTAACACTGGAACATAATTATTGTAGATGAATAAATGTCTATTCAGAAAAGCTCAATAAACCATTCATTCCAATATACACATAGCAAATAAATAATATATGCGGATAATGGTAGGAATGTTATTTGTTTAATAAACAGTATTTTATGTGATTGCAGAAAATATTATTATACTTATTAAAAAATAGAATGATCATTATAGAGAACGCTGATCGATATTAAATATGCATAATGGATTTACGGCAATTGTGGAATTCATGTTGTTATTTTTATTTATTTTTTGTGTCGTTTATGCCAAGCGTATATACGGGCTATTATTTTCCCAAACTTAGGCCGCTTAAAGATAGTTTAAGTTAGACTAGTCAGATGAAAACAAGCCGATTAATTTGAATACGTGTATATTGCTGGTTTCTATTGATACGCAACGAATGTGCACAAACCAAACACAGCTTTATTTGAATACGTAAGATGGATATATCCATCTCTTGTACATTTATAGCAACAAACTTGATGAAGAGCAACGTAGTGGAAAATGTTGTTTTTTTTTTCAGTTTGAAGTACATAAATAATATTCTCTTCTTAGCACCACTTTAAAATGTAAAATAATCCAGTAGTTTAATTTGGCATTAAGTGCAGAAACATGAAGACATTTTATTTTACAAAATCCAATGTCGGAGATAGTTATTGAATATATAATTATATTCCGCTCCTTTAAAAGCCTCCATGAAATTAATAAAATTTATGTAAATCGTTTTTATATTTTTTCGTATATATATATGAAAATTTCAATTGACTTGTATTACTCCGCATATAAATGTCTTTTTTATCATTGAGAAATTTTCAATTGCGTTTCAAGATAGACGAATTAACCCCCAGAACCTGTATGTGATTTCTACACGCTGGAGTGAATAATAAACGGGTACATTCATATTAACATGCCACCATGTATGTCGGGTATAGAGCACGTCCCGTTAGCAGCCAATACTGTTTTTGAATAAATTGTATGGATATAGAATATATTAATATATATTGATGTGATAGTAAGAGCTCTTCTCGGGACGGCCTTTGAAATAAATCAAACAAACTGGTAATGATCCTAGCGAACGTTTCGTGTCAATATAAGATTGGTGTCAGTTACCCAAGAGACGAAGCATTTTGAATGCTGTTAAAATATATGACACATAAATTAAAGATGGGATCTTGCATTGTTACTGCTTGTGTTTATAAAAAACAATAATGTTGTGTACTGCAACAGGCAAATTATTGTCTCTTTTTTATATGTGTCAGTAATTTACTGTGATGTACTTAAATTTAATGTATATACTGTTCATCTTGGTAGCATTAATAAGACAAAATGTGAAAAATTATGACTTCTGTAGTTTGCTTGTGATTCGCATGAGCAATTTTGACACCAGAATTATTATTCTATTATTGCGGACTAACATAAATACTTGCAGTACTGCGATAATTGCGATTGTGTATAGTCTATCAACAGTTTAGACGATGGACAGAGGTCTTTTGGAATGATTGTATTCCCGATACCATAGTTATATTATTAAGATCATTCCTATTACGGGTTAACATACAACAATTGTCTGTTCGTCTGCTTGTTTAATGTTATAAGTATTAAGTAAGTAAGCAAACCTGCTGAAAAGCACCGTAAGAAAACATGATCATACACATGTAATTGTATTTTACTTATATAACCGTAAACCCACAGTCTGTGACATGGTGACATTTCATCTCTTTTCATCATTGCAATCTTATAATTTTAAACCGAACAACTTAATGATAAAATCGTAAATGTGTGTCCTATTGAAATTCTTATACGTGTAACGATTCATCTGCCTTATTTCCACGCATCATACACTGGCTAAATTGATGAAAAACAGTCATGACTCATGTAAGAATTGAATAGCATTTTTCTGCATTTCATCGGTGTATGAACTGTCGGGAAAATAACGCCTCATTTGCATAAACGCCGACGTTTATGCATAAATTAGGTGTATTTTTTCCGACAGTTCATACACCGATGAAATGCAGAAAAATGCTATTCAATTCTTATAATTACAACACAAAATGATCTTAAAGCTGAAATTCTATCGTGCTAAGGGTCATAAAAGTCCTTTTTAATCTTGCGTAATGAATCTATTTTCAGTTTCGGTTTCATTTCCGTCAAACGGGTATATCGTTGAAGTTCGCGAAAAAATTATAACGTCATTTCGCTATTGACCAATAAAAAACAACGCCATTAACTTTCGCGCAAAACATAACGTCATTTGGCAACTTGTTTATGACCAGAAAGTAGCGCCATGTATATTTAATTTTAAATTTGCATACGAAGTGGGTTCATCGGAAAATGAAAAACCGGTCACGTGAACAAATTATCCAATCACAATGCAGCATTCATATGAATGTGACAGAAGTTGTAATTATTACCTATTTATAATTTAAAACCAACGTATTTGATGGAATGAGCATCTTAACTATCGTTACGAGATTCACTTTGTCATGCTTCTTTATGGTATTTGTTTTTAAAAGTGTTCTTTCCCTATTATCGTTTTATCGTATTTTTGCTTTGTTCTTCTCCAATGATCTTATTTATCGTATTTGTATTGGAAGGTGTTATGTTCGTTCTACGTTATCGTATTAATAGTGAAAGGTGTTATGTTCTTCCCCAATTATCGTTTTGATCGTTATTTGAATTGGAATATGTTTGTTCATTCTCCTTTTTAGTTTTTATATTGAAAGGTGCTATGCTCATGCACCTTTATAATATGGTTTTATATGGTTTTATTTCAGAATACATTAGGCTTTAAGAACATGAGTATACATACATATAATACAGAATGTAGTCAACAGTGGTCAATGACATACAGAACATGTAATTATTATTGTATTTTAAGATTGTTATTCTTGCTCCTTTATTGTTTCCATCACATTTTTATTGAAAATTATTATGTTGTGCCCACTTGACAAAATAAGAAGGCAACACAATAGAAATCGTTGAAAATTCTTCATTTATGAACATTTCAGCTGCCCCATGGTAAAAAGAAAAAGTTCTTTCTTTTCCATAAGTTTGGTTTGACCACGGTAAAGATGAAATACTCATAGGTAATATTTCAATTCAAACTTGTTATAAATACGAACATTAACAATATACCAATGTCAATTAATTTTAATTGGTTGCGTCTGAATGTTAAAAATAACGCGTATTCGTTAAGTACGAATAAAAAACAATATATCCTCGTTTGTTTTGCAAATAAAGCGTGTTTTTAATGATCTGATTACTTTTTGTATTCACAATGTTTTGTTTTATGCTACATATGTAGCCTACGTTTCATACTACTCTAACTGAATATTTCATCGGAGAAAAGATGAATTAGGAGTGCGTTGTTAGATAAATTAAGTAGATTAAAAAATCACTGGGGATCTTTACACTTTTTATTGACGCGATCAATAAGTGCCAGTCTCCCTGTCTCTCTGTCAAATTGTACAAAAATTCGCAAAGTCATTGCAGTATTGTGAACAAATACCTGGCCACTTCTTTTTGTTTTGTCGTTGTTCGATTTAAGGAATCAGTGAAAACGATTTCATATTAGCCCGTAATGTTTTATTCATTTCGTTATTCTAGCAAAAAAAACTTGACCACCTGTATTATACCTGTACAATTTCAAATGGACATGTAATCAGAAGTCTTTGCAAAACACTTTACAAATATTTTGTTTTCGAGATCGCGAGATTAGAAAGGGTTGACCACGGGAGATCGTCGGATTTTCGCGGCCATTGTGTTTTCAACATCAATATTTTTGTCATTGTGTTTTAAACATAAATATTTATGTCCATATCTTTTCTTGGTGTCTGTGATGTACGCGAAGTGTCGTCTGCTCTCCTTTTCGATTAGTAAAGAAAGTGTATGTGTGTGTTAATTGTATTTACATCGGTGTATGTATACATTGTACATTAACCAATGTCTGTGTCTACATTATCGAATGTTAATTTTGTTTTAACTATTTATGCACAGTGGTTTATGCAGGATGTTGAAACACTTTTGTGATTTTTGGATAAACCTTCCGCATATTTAAATTGATACAATTTAGTGAAATGAGAAAGACAAAATATCGACGATGAACGAAGTAAATGAATCTTAATATCGAATATTCGGTCCATGGAATTGTCGATAAAAAGGAATAAATATATTTCGCACTTGTCTTTTCTTCTTCATCTTATTCTTTTTCATATTATTGCTGACCAGAATAACATATCAGTACTAAGTTTATCAGTGTCAGAATCCATATTTCTACGCGGGATGTTTATGAGTTTAAATGGTCATAAAACGAACATTGAACATGCCTATTAAAGTTGCATGAAACACTTCCTTTCACCACCGGGTACAGACAGTAATTGATTTCAAATAGCGATTCCCTGAGATAATTAAAGGGAACGGGGCACATTTACCTGTATGAGGTAGTAATAGATAGTATTGGTGAAACATTTATCAGCTATTTATCAGTCTATTCGGATTTAAAACTGCACCTTATTCGGAAATAAAAGGCATTCTACATGAATTTGTACTATTTTAGCAAACTTTTATTTTGCGTATCATGAAACGTGGAAAATATTTTGGTACATGTACATAGACAGGAAAAGTGCAATATACAATTGAATCCGATGTACACAAACAACAAAGAAATAATATAATCGGTGAATGGTAAGGCCTGTTAAATGAAAATGCTAGCTATTAATACATTTGAATGGTTTTAATGTTTTAAGAACAGTATTTATTGGATTGCAGGAAATATTAAAAGAGTAATCTAAAATTTATTTATATACTCTGATTTTAAATAGTATGATAGTGATATGATACGCTTACGGATAATGTACATAATGGATTAATGTCAATTGTGGACTACTAGATGTTATTTTAATTTGTTTTGTGCTGTTAACGGTATTTAACTTCAAACACCAGTAAAAGTAAGCCAAGCGTATATACGGGCTATTATTTTCCCACACTAAGGCCGATTTCAGACGTAATACTAGTCAGATGAAAACAAACCGATGAATGTGAATACATGTATATTGCTGGTTTTTAGTGATTCGCATCGAATGTTCACACACCAAACACAGCTTTAATTTAATGCGTGGGCTGGATCTATCCATCTTTTGAACAATTATAGCAATACACTTAATGAAGACTAAAGCAGTAGAAAGTGTGTTACCATTTGAAGCATAACATAATAATATCTACTTGAAGCTTGACTTCTGTTTTCATCTCTAATAGTTTCACATTTAAAATAACTAAGGGATTAATCATTGGGCATACAGTAAATAAACTCATACATTTAACGTTGTAATGACATAATTGTGTTTTATCTTCCATAACGTGAAATGTATTGAGGAAAGCTTATCTTTTTGTTATACGTCATCCGTAACGTTTTACTCGTTTATGTCATTATGGAATGTCTCGCCTTTTGAACATTTTTCATTAATCATCTGTAACGAGTGTAAGACACATATGGATAGACATATTGATGAATGCAACAGACTTAATATTAACGTTAAAATGAGCTTCGGTCT
Source organism: Dreissena rostriformis (assembly GCA_007657795.1). Taxonomy (NCBI): domain Eukaryota; kingdom Metazoa; phylum Mollusca; class Bivalvia; order Myida; family Dreissenidae; genus Dreissena; species Dreissena rostriformis. Next base: position 30,213 of record VMBQ01007294.1, on the reverse strand, counting down.
GCGATAATGGACTAAATGAACCAGTCCGCACAGGCTTATCTGGAACGACATTTTCCGCCTTAACTGGATGGTTGCTAAGCAGAGACTTCCTTTAAACGAAAACTACCATACAACCGGAAAGGGTCGTCCGTGATTAGCCTGTGCGGACCACACAGGCAAATCTGGGACGACACTTTACGCATAAGCATTAATCCAAGTTGTCCCAGATCTCGACTTAAATGATAATAATTCGGTTCTCATTCTCTACGCTCAAGTAACTGTCTGCTACCCCACGCCTGGTCTGAGAGGACACTGTTCACACCAGAACACGACTTGACGAGTGCACGAGATGCGCTAGAAATCACGACTAAATGCGTGACAATCCTTCTTAAACGAAGCATACATCCAATACAAAAACACCAGTTTATTTCTACTTTTATCATATTTTGGATTGCAAATTGTACGAATGATTTAGTTTGTAGTTGTCATGTTTTAGCTTTGTAACGTTAGAAGATTGTTGGTGTTCGTATTGTATTAACAAAGAAAACACGTACACAGTGAGCACGTGACTCTAGTGTTGTCGCTATTTAATTTGCTTCTCTCTTAATTACAAAAGAAATTAATTAATTAATTAATTAAAACAAATACAATAAGAAGCATTGATCTTAAATATGTTGTCATTCATTTCTTAAGTTATGTTATATTATCACCACTTAAGAATATTAAAATACTCCAGTAGTTTAAATTGGCATTACCGGTATGTACAGAAAAATGAGGACTTTGTATTGTACACAATCCAATGTCGGCGATAGTTTTTGAATAGATAATTATATTCCCCTCATTTTAAGGCCTATGAAATTAATACAATTTATGTAAATCTCTTTCCAATATTTTATCATTGAGAAAATTTCAATTGCGTTTCATTAACGACGAATTTGCCCCCAGGACCTCTTTACGATTTCTAAACGCTGGAGTGAATCATAAACGGGTACATGCATATCAATATGGGACCATGTCGGGGTATAGAGCACGTTCCGTTCGTAGCCAATACTGGTTTTGAATAAATTGAATGGAGATTGAAAATATTAATAAAGATTGATGTGATAGCAAGAGTTCATCTCGGGACAGTCTTTGTAGTAAATCAAACAAACTGTTCATGATCTTAGCGACCTGTTCGTGTCAATATTAGATCGGTGTCAGTCATCCAAAAGACTCAGAGTTTATAGAATATGTCTGCTCGGTAAGAATTTAAGGTCAAAGGTAAAACAAGAGAAATCAATAGTCGTCATCATCATATGGCGTATTCAGTAGTTGCTGCAGCATTGCTGACCAGAATAGAAACATCAGTAGTAAGTTTGATATTGTAAGGATCCAGAATTGCTACGCGAAGTGTAAATAGGGAAAATGGTCATAAAATAAAGATTGGAAATACTTAAAACCACATTAATGGTGCATAAAACGTTTCCTGACAACAGGTACAGACAGTTATTGTTTCAAATAGCAATTATCCTAGATACTTAAAGGGGACGGGGACACATCTGGCTGTACGTATACGTGCAAGTAATGATAAGTTGTGAAAAAAGTTAGCAACTATTTCGGGAGATTTAAAAGAGCTTTACTTACCTTTATAATTGTACCTGTTTTGTTCGATGATTATCTGTGAACGAAACGATATGTATAATATTTGTCTTAGTCGCGAGTGTGTATTACGCTTACTAGATTACTTCCTTTTTTTCAATATTTGCACATGACCCTTTAAAACCGCACTTTTAAAACCATTTTATTATATGAACAAACGACTTGAATATATATTTATGTTGTCTATATGTGAATGCTTTCTGATTGTTATCACAGAAACTAAAATTTTCATGTTTATGGTGAACTTACGGAAAATGTTTATAATTAATATATGTATACTAATATAAAAAGTTTTTTTTTCTGTTGTTTTTCTTGCTTTGGTTTTGGTTTTTTTACGGTATTTTACTTCAAATATCGGAAAATGTTTGGAAAGCGTGTATGAGCTATTCTTTTACGAAATTTGGGTTGATTTAAGACGTAATTTAGTAACAAAAAACCTATGCATTTGAATACAAGTATATTAGACATTTCTTCGGAAGCACAACGTTCGGTCAATAAGACACAAACTAAACACAGCTTTAAGCCTCTATAGCTTCGTTATCATGCGTACTAAACACAGCTTTAAGCCTCTATAGCTTCGTTCTCATGCGTTAAATAATCAAGCAACCAACCTGGTTCATATCAACATGTTCGATAATGTTCTGCAGTTCAAAATACAAATAATCATTACTGGTTGAATTCGACTTCTTTTTGTCATCGTTTGTATTTGAACAGTTTAATAAAAAGCTTTGTCATTTGAGAAACAATCAACGATATCACATCATTAACATCTTAATATCAACATTGACATTCGCAATACCATAATATATCATGAATTAAAAAAAAAAAAAACGGTTTAGTAGTTTAAGGAATATTTTCCTGTGCACAAATTGGGCAATTATATGTAATTTGTCATGATGGTAGCTTTGAGAAACATATACACACACAATTGACGTGTTAACAATGTAATTTACTGTTTTTAAATAACTCGATACTGATTCACTACTCTCAATCGACCGTGTGCTGCTCGATGCATCATCTGAAAGTGACAAAGTAAAAATTGAAGCCAATCTTGACGAGTGTAGGAAAAATACTCTTACTAAAGACTTCGTGCTTTACAGACCGTATTTAGATTGAACATTGTACACATGTTTCTTGTATGTGACTTGAATGTTGTTACTTTGTGTTAGTTTTTGTGTTTGCGTATGGCAATTTATTATTACGTCTGAAGAAAGATTTGTTGATTTGCTTATTGTATTAAGAAAATTAAAGCGCACACAATGTGCACGTGACTCTCGTGTTGTCGTTATTTATTTGTTTTACTGCTGTATTAAACTAAAATCAGGTGTTTAGATCATAAATATGGTGTCATGCATTAAATAATGAGGAGACTATACGAGCACTACTGTTAAATGTCAATTTCAGTATATTAAATTGGCACGAAGTACAGACACATTCGGACAATTTTTTTGTACACAATATAATGGCAGAGATACTTGTCATGTTGATTATTATACTCCGTTTATTTCATAGCCTCTCTGAAATTGATAAAGTTTATGTAAATCAATTTTCAATATTTACATTTGAATATTTAAAAAATACTTTTTATAATTACGCCTATACATTTCTATTTCGTAATAGAGACTATTCTAATCTGGTTTGTTACGATATGGATTTACACGAATTGGTTCTAATAAGCCCCCGTGTATACACGCTGGATTGAATTATAAACGGGTGCATTTATATTAACTCTTTCAGTGCTGGANTGACATTTTTGCGGCCCGCGAAGAAAGGCCTATGAAAATTCTAGTTAATGACCTTGTTATGATTTTAATATCAGAGGGTGGGGATTTTTTTTTCTTTTTTTTTTTTCTTTTTTTCTCTCATTAAACATGATTTTATATATTTATTTGAATATACTATCCAGGGTACGTTACTTCCACCTGTGATTATATGTTGATAGAATACATTACTATGAATATATATGATTTCAAGCGATTTTCTTAAGACGGCCTTTGTAATAAATCTAACAGACTGTTTATGATCCTAGCGGCCATGTGTGTCAATATTAGGACAGTCATACAAGAGACGAAGTCTTTTAAATGCTATCAACATAGTTGAAATAGTTGAAAGATAAATTAAACGTGGGATGATGCAAAGTTACAGCTTGTGTTTATAAAATACATGAACTGTGTGTTCTGTTAAATGCAAATTATTCATTTTTGTCTTCCATTTTCATCAATTTATGCCTGATATTGCCGCTGCTGCTGCAGGTAGTATATAATAAAAAATAGTGTGTTAATAAATGCAACATGGTCATTGTGAATAACAAAAGCAACACGAACAAACTGCTGTTTGGACTCTCGCTTATGTGTTTGATAAATATAATTACATGCTGACTCTGTATGAGTCGTGTTCTTAGAAAACTGGGCATAATGCATATGCGTAAAATGTCGTCCCATATTTGCCTGTGCAGTCCGCACAGGCAAATCAGGGACGACACTTTCCGACTAAATTGGATTTTTGCTAAGAAGAGACTTCATTTAAACGAAAAATGTCATAAAAGCGGAAAGTGTCGTCCCTGATTAGCCTGTGCGGACTGCACAGGCTAATCTGGGACGACACTTTACGCACATGCATTGCGCCCAGTTTTCTCAGAACGCGACATATATACAGTAATGTGGTAGAGCAATTAACGATGAAATAATTCAATCGATTTGACATTAAATTATATGAAAAACACATGGATTGCATGTGATGGATATCGAATTAAGCATGTCTTAATATTTTGTGAGGTTTACAAGCCGATGATAGTCAGCGTTAGGGAAAGTAATGCGTGCATGCTTTTATTCTTTAAAGAACATTAACTCTTACTTAGTGAATTTAAAGTAAGCGAAAACGCGTTGCCTCCCTTGATTGATTATCTGCTATTACGGAGCATATCCGCTCCTGATACTGGATTGTAAAACGACTTCCATCTCTAGCGCACAATGTATACTTTTATTTAGTTTTAATTTTATTTTCGATACCCTTAGTTATTGAAAAAATAATCTGTTCTGATGACAAGTTTAAAACGCTTTGATTCTGTTTCAGACTGACGTCACCCAAACCGCCATGATGCGTACGCTGCTGACTCTCGTCTGCGTTATGTGCAGCCTCGTTCTGGCTAACACACAATCACGTGCGTATCTGAAGTATTCATAAATTCTAAATAACATCACTGGAGTAATTTTTATGAAAACTCTTTTTGGTGACGTACATGTACGAATGTAACCTTCAATGCGTTTAGTACATAGGGTCTACTTTCGTGTTGGGGACTTAAACTAAAATCGCCGTTTGCCGGACACTTGAATTTTGGTTTTAATATTTACATTATAATTATAATAGTAAGTATGTGTGGACATGTGGAAAAAATACTTCAGTATGACGTCAAGTCAAGTTGGGTAATTATGTCCCAATGCCGCAATGGTTTATTTTTAGTTCTTTATTTACTCGGTAAAATGTTCTTTGTATCCACTAGTATCTCCAAAACATAGGTTAGGTAGGTCGGGTCGAGTCGAGTTAATTCGTTATAATACGCAAGTTATTTCCCACAATAATTAGGAAATCGTCCAAATGTAAATATGCATTTTTTGTGCAAATATTCAGAAGTTAATTGAGCGAATATGATCGAATATACCATAAATGATCGAAAACTCGGAATGTCAAAAAAGTTGAGGTTCGGCACAAAAATAGGGTTGGTTGGGTTAGGTCTAATTACTGTATACATTTGCCTCATAGCTGTTAATCTACATTAACGTGTGTATACATTTGCCTCATAGCTGTTAATCTACATTAACGTGTGTATATATTTGTTTCAGATTTATGCCAGACCACATCGGGATTTGAGTTTTTCTTCGTAGATGTTCTTGAAAACACGCCTGTTGGTATGGACACATTTTCTACCATGTTTCACGTTGTTTATTTATTCCTTTTAAACAAGTCACTTTTTAAGAAAACGGGGCTTGATACATGAGCGCCTGTGCAGTCCTCACAGTCTTATCAGGGACTACACTTTCCGCCCTATATAGATTTCCGCTAAGAAAAGACTTCCTTTAAGCGCAAAAATACAATAAAAGCGAAAAGTTTCGTCCCTGATAAGCCTGTGCGGATCAAAATTCTTAGCACTTTATACACATAATTAAGAACTTTTAACATGCCTTTTCGACTCTGTAATTAAAAAACAGTTTATTTTTAAGCAAAACTATGTGAACATTGCCACTTAAACAAACTTTAAAATGAAAAAAATGATTTTAAAATCTATAAGTGTTTATCTATCAGTTGCTAGAACCTGTATTATTAATTTACGTAAAGGATTTTATAATCGAATGCTATATTCACTGACGTTTTAAGACGTTACTGACGTCATTTACGTATTTGACGTTCCGCAGGATCGGTATTGGGCGTTGTTGGTGTAATAGGGGATGCGTCAAATGTCACGTTAGTGCAGGAGTCGGGCGGCGCCAGCGATCGCTTCCGGTTTGATAACGAGACTCGCGAGGTGAAGGTCATCACTGAGCTCAACTCCAACAAAGGGTTCGACAACATACTATCGTTCCTAATACACTGTCAGATTATTGGCAATCAAGACAGGGTAAGCTTGTTGAATTGTATTTGAGTCGCGCTCTGGGAAAACGGGGCTTAATGCATATGCGTAAAGCGTCGTCCCAGATTAGTCAGGGCGGTCCGCACAGGCTAATCAGGGACGACACATCCGCATAGACTACACTGGCTAATATGGGACGACACTGTACGCACATATTTTACCGGAAAGCCCCGTTTTACCAGAGCGAGGATCATATTTATTGTAGGTAGACTGGAGCTTTATAAGTTGGATACTCGAATATATGCTGATAAAACATTCTGGCTGCCAGTGGAGGATTTGAACAGATTAAAGGTCGACATTTGATCTCCGTAATTGATATTAAGTTCGCCTTTTCAAAAAGAAATAAATGTATATAAACTCGCAAAACTTCTCGTGGATCATCATTAAGGGCGTCACTGTATAAAACATAAACTAATAGATGTTACACAAACTTTGTAGTTGTAATGATTTCCAGATGTGACCGTATCATTACAATTTCGCTCAATTACGTAAAGTAAATTTCAATCCCCCACCCACCAATACAAAAAATACTCTTACAAAAAAATCCTTCATTAAAACACGACAATAAAAAATTAAAATCTTTAAGACTTTTTTGTCAGTTTTAAGTGATGCAGGCAGAAAGCTTAGTAGTCTTTATCATCATTTTCAGTGGGACATCCGAATATTTCTAATGCTGGTCGACTACAACGACAACCCTCCCGTATTCAGCAAGACTCACTACAACGTGACGGTGCCCGAGGTAATGATCCAACAAAGTCTGCTGGGCATACGTTTGCTTGTTTCTTTGGATTACTAGAATTCGCTTAATATATGCGCCTCGTTTTTTGAGGACTGGGCTAAATGCTTATGCGTAAAGTGTCATCCCAGATTAGCCTGTGCAGTCCGCACAGGCTAATCCGGGACGACACTTTCCGCCTAAACTGGATTTTCGCTAAGAAGAGACATCATTTAAACGAAAAATTCCATAAAAGCGAAAATTGTCGTCCCTGATAAGCCTGTGCGGACTTCACAGGCTTATCTGGGACGACACTTTACGCACATGCATTTTGCCCAGTTTTCTCAGAACACGACACATATATCAGCCTCTTTCTTTGAGGACTGGGCTAAATACAAGTGTGTCGTCCTAGACACTTTCCGCTTTTCCGAATTTTTGTTTATATGAAGCCTCTCATTAAAGAAAAATCTTCGCTAATCTGGTACGATACTTAACGCACATGCGTTAAACCCCGTTTTCTCCGAGCGCTGCTGATTTTTTTCTCGTCTCTATGGTAGGACGTGCTTGTGGACACGGTGATATATAGGGACGTGGTTGCCACGGACAACGACAAGGAAAACGACGGAAACAGTCGACTGTCGTACCGCATCGCCGACTCGACGGACAAATTATATAAAGTAAGTCAACATTCAAATGGTCCCTGTATGGATTTTAATTGGAATATTGCGTTTCATTACGTGCTAGCAGCTGTTTGTGTGTGTGTTCGTGCGCGGGCGCTTGTGTGGACATGTACAAATACAGCATAAATTCGACTGTCAACAATTAAAATTGTTAATGTTAAAAATAGTCACAATTCAAGGTCCTCAGGTTTTGAACAATACGTTAAGCAACTTGGCGAATGCTATATGAAACAATAGGCTGGGAAATAATGAAATGAATACAAGTACATGGCTTATACATCCAGGTTTGGCTGGAGAGACAATGTGGACATTGTTTAAACGTGGAATGTTCTAACTTATATTTCAGGACTTTTTTAGGATCGATGTACCAAGCCGGTCGGACATCAAGCTCAACCGGTCGCTTGACTTTGAGACACTGAGCGTTCTGGTGATCGAGATATGGGCGGTGGTATGTAACCACGCATTTTGCGCGTGTTATGTCAAGCAATAGTAAAATTGTAATTACGTTGAAAAATGTAAAATGTGAAGCGCCAACCCGGTCAGATTTACCAATAAGGTATTGCAAGTTTGCTCATTTCTGCAAGAGAAATGATACACTTATTCTGTTGTTATTAGATGTATCAAAATAGTGTCTATCTGACCATAAAGCGCTAAATGATTGATATCAAATGATTACATATGCTGTTCATCTTATACATAGCCTGTAGTCTAGTTACAAGTATGAGTCGCACATAATAAGGGCAGTAAGAGACCCTCAAAGGTAACCTTTAAAAAAAGAAACCATATAAACAAGCATTTAGGTATAACAATTTATGTGTATAAACGCTTTTTCGCAAATTGATTTTTATTGCAACTTTATTTAAAAAATGAGTCTCGTTCAGGGAAAACTGGGCTTAATACACCTGAGTTAAGTGTCGTCCCGGATAAGCCTGCGCAGTCAGAGCCAACACTTTACGCCCAGACTGGATTTTGGGTTAGAAGAGACCTCGTTAAAACGAAATATTCCATAAAAGCGGGAAGTATCGTCCCTGATTACGGTAGTCTCTGCGGACTTTACAGACTTATCTGGAACGACACTTTACGCACATGTATTAAGCCACGTTTTTCCAGAACGCGGCTCATGTTATCTTGTCTTAACTCTCCCATAGGACTCACCAGCCCCAGGTCGCGGAACACCTCTGACGGCGACGGCAACGTTAACGGTCTACGTCACGGACGTCGACGATCTCAATCCGGTGTTCATGGCCAATTACTACCGCGGCGTCATAGACGAGAATGCGTCAATTGTAGGATTCGCAATTTTATGATTGCCTGGTTGCTAGGATACTTTATTAATTTCTTATCTTAACGTTATTTGTTACAATATTTACTACATGTGCTTTTTGTTTGTTTGTTTATTATATTTTCGCCAATTTGAACAGTATTTAAATTTTTGCGGTCAGTATATTTATTCACACAATTTCCTTAACATGCTTAGCCTACCTTACCGATCAATCTGTACTAATTGCCCATACTTATCCCAGTCTGAGATTTACCAGTACTTTTGGGAAAACCAGACTTAATGCATGTGCGTAAAACGCCATCCCAGATTAGCCTGTGCAGTCCGCACAGCCAATCAGGGACGACACTTTCCGCTTTTATGGATTTTTGTTCGTTTAAAGGAGGTCTATTCTAAACGAAAATGCAGTGAAGGCGGAAAGTGTTGTCCATGATAAGCATGTGCGGACTGCACAGGCTCATCTGGGACGACATTTTACGCAAATGCATAAAGCCAAGTTTTCCTAGATTTGGGCTTAACTAGTTTCTGCTGTACATTTCAGGGTACGGTGGTCCAGGTGGTGCCCAAGTTACAGGCCAAGGACGGGGATGCCCTCAATGCTACCATCATATACAGACTGATGGGTGAGCTGTGCATCAATGTCGAGTTTATACTGTATTAATTATTGAACTTGGAAATATAGTTTGCGACACTGCATGAAATTCTAAAATTGATTCATTTGATTGTCATGTATTCTTATTGAACATTTCGTTAAGGTCAATTTATGAATTTTAGCTCTATTGTGTTTTAGGTTTAAACCTACCGGTATCTATTAAAACTCAATTGATTCTAAAGCCGAAGGCTTATTGAAACGCTCCCGAGTCCGATTCCTGGGTAGAACCAGTACTTGGATTCTTTGGGGGAGATCTTAAGAACGCTCCCACAGTTGAGATCAAACCCGTGTCCTCTCGGTCGTTATTCGGACACCATATCTAAACGCCATAGCGACACGTTATTGTGTGTTGAAAGTCATTGCCTTATTGAGACACTTTCGAGACATTTTCCATTAGAGAGAGTTTCGATTCCGTGGATGTCTCCTGAATTCATATCAATATTCATTTCACCAATGTCAGTAAAACATTTACCGATAGTGAACATTATTTAAAAATACACTGTTGAAGTACACATCTTAATGCATGTAATTTAACTATGTTTTGCAGATCAATACAACTTGTTTGCAATCAACGAGACCACAGCGGAAGTGCGTACCCTCAGAAATCTCTACGTCGACGTGCCTTCAGTGACGGTGGTAGTGCTGGTAATGAACCTGTATTCCGCTCATAAATAAATTAAAACCCTTGGTCATGTTAGGATCATGAATATGACGAGAGAAACAAACAATTTTATAATCACCATAATTATTATTATTATTATTATTATTCTTTATTATCTACATCAAAAGCAACATCTATATCATCAACAAAAACATCATCATCAGTATCGTTATAATTAGCATCAGTATCATCACCATCATCATCTTCTTCTACTTCATCATCATCATCATCATCATCATCAGCAACACAATAAACCATAATAACATTATTACCATTATCTTCATCATTAATTTTCGTTTTGATTGCCGTAGTCATCATCCATCGTCACCAGTAGCCTCATCATTATTATCAGGAGCAGCATTTACGAGTTTCCTTCTTATCTTTGCATATCTCATTTGGAATTATGATAATGTATTAATGATAATCGCCGTATTATTATCGTCCTCAATCTTCCCCAGGCCATCCAAGCGGACAACGCCGAGCGTCAGTGGTTCACGATGCTTACCATTAGCGTCACTGCGTCCAACCTAAACGCGCCAAGATTCTCCGCTGACGTCTATAACGTCACCAAGTCGGAGCTCGAGCCGGTTGGTAACGTCATCGTATCGACCATGGCCACCGACACTGATTTTGTAAGTCTCTTTTAATAATGCCTTTACTTAGTGTATAATGAGTATATTAGATAGATAGTTATGCGACATTGTATCCTTGCCTTTGTAAGTCTCGTTTATTAAATGAGCCGCGTTTTGTGAAAACTGGGCTTAATTCATCTGCTTTAAGTGTCGTTGCAGATAAGCCTGTGCAGTCCGCATAGGCTTATCAGGGCCGACACTTTGCGCCTAGACCTGGAATTTCGTTCAGAAGAGACTTTTTTGAAAGGAATATTCCATACAAGCAGAAAGTGTCGCACATGCACTAAGTCCTGTTTTTCCAGAACGAGGCTTCATATATATTTGAAGTATTATAGCTTGACAACATTAAGATGAAACTTCTGAACTCTTTTGACATTAATGGCATGCATTCTATAATATATTCAAATTCGACTTTGTACATACACGTGTTTACGAGATACTGAGCATCATAATCAATGTAGTAGTATAATCATTTATCTATATCAGCCCGCTCTGAGAAAACGGGATTTAATTCATGTGCGTACATTGATGTCCCAGATGAGACTTTCTGTTAAAGAAAAATTCCATAAAAGCGGAACGTGTCGTCCCTGATTAGCCTGTGCGGACTGCAGTGGTTAATCTGGAACGACACTCTACGCACATGCATTAAGCCTCGGTTTTCAAGCGACTCATATTTTTTTAACAGATTCTAGTACGAAAAGTAATTTATTCAACATATCTCTTACGTTTCAAGCACGGAACATCTTTGAACTTATTTGCGTCGAAGGGTAATTACTCTGTATATCAAGTTTGCCAAAGCTGTTGTTCTTGGGCTCAAATTGTTGAAACGCTTTAAAAGAAAGAAACACTATCCCCAAAAGAAAGATTAAATTTTTAAATGGTAAAATGAAATTCGCCAGAGTTGGGTATTGCATACGTGTAGATTAATATTTATTAGCGCAAACCTTTCTTATGTGTGTCACATATATGTTTGTAAAATGTTGGGTGTTTGTATGTGAATGATGTTACCGTGCACTTGTCGTTATTTTATGTTCTGATGTTGTTTTCAACTTCTACATTACTTATGCTTGACTGCTTAAAACATTTAAATCATTTAAACAGTAACTGTCAAGTGCTACTCTTGTAGAGTAAATGTAAAAGGCCATAGTTCGATAATGTGTTGTCTTTTCGTGCTGCAGTTGTAGTTGTGAAGAAGAAATGTGTTTCATGTTGTGTGTTGTTCTTTTACATTTCAGAAATCTATAACGGTATGAGACGCTGGCTTTCTATTCCCTCTAACATTGTTTCTAGCGCTTAACTTCTCCAACCGAAGCATCTTGTCATCTCTATAACCCTTTGCATGCTGGGAAATTTGTCGTCTGCTAAAATGTCGTCTGCTGAATTTGTAAAATTAGCATTTTCTTCGATTTTTTTCAAAGAATACTATCGGAATAGCAAACAGTTTGGATCCTGATGAGACGCCACGTTTTGTGGCGTCTCATCTAGATCCAAACTGTTTGCAAAGGCGTTCAAAATCCGGTTCCAGCGCTCAAAGGGTTAAACATACATCTCTTCCTCGTCTATCTGTTTCTGATTCTATTATGTTCTACCTTTTCTGCCTTAACTGTAAACTGCTAGGATTTGTTATTATAACTGAATAGCTCAAGGTACATGGGCCGCGCTATGGTAAAACGGGACCTTATGCGTGTGCATAAAGTGGCATTCCAGATTAGCCTGTGCATCCCAGATTAGCCTGTGCAATTTAGCAAAATTAAACCATCTTTATGTCATAACTAGAAAAAATAGTGCACACAATGTGAACGGAAAACTATATTCAGCCTATTAAGCCTTCAGTGACTAAAGAGTCTGTAGACAAATATTTTCGGGTACGAACAGTCGGGCGCGCTGATTTAAGAATTACTTGTTTTATGTCATTTCCAACTCAATTAGGCGCTTTTTCTGTCCTATCGAATAACACAGGTTGGATCGACCTGAAATGCTTTTTACTTGAAGTCTCCTTTTACAAATGTCCTTGATAATTTCTTCCATATTTACAGCTGCTCCTTTAATATGGTATTGCTATTTAGATCAAAGATTATAGTTTAATTACTTTATGTGGTATATATAAAACGAAACATTTCACGTTTTGTTTGCATCTTCAAAATCTTATGTTAATAATACACATTTTTACTTTAAAGGGACCCTTTCACAGATTTTGGCGTGTATTGAAGTTTGTCATTAAGTGCTTCAAATTGATAAATGTAAACATAGGAACTAAAAATCTCAAGCAAAAAAAAAAAGTGATCCGCAACTGGGCTCAAACCACTGACCCCTGGAGTAAAAATCTAACGCTTAGACCACTCGGCCATCCGTGCTCATACAGTGTGTGGTGTATTTAATACTTTATATAAGCAATCCTCGTAGTGGAACAAAATATAACGATAACAACAAAACTTTCCAAATTATTCAATCGTTTTGCGTTGCAACGCTTTATATTTTTCAGGTTTTTAAATCGTAAAAAGATGCATATAATGGATATTTTAGAGCATGGTGAATTTTCAGTATTTCTGTTTCCTCACAGATATCATAACTATATCGAAAATTCGCGAATCTGAAACAATATTTTTCAATTTTGTCAATTAACCAACTTGTGAAAAGGTCCCTTTAATGTTCATAACGTTAGCTATTTGAATATCTATTACGCGATGTATTGTGAATATTTACATAAACATGCGTATGGCTGAATAACATTAATTAAACCACGGTCCCTTTGTTCGCGTCATCTTATAATGACTTGCGAAGGGACTATTGACAATTGGGGTATACATTTACTTCCACGAATATTGTATCCGACGTAACATTTCCCATGCTTTCATTATTTTCAATAAACAAATACAATTTAAAGCTTTATACTTATTTAGAAATATCATATACTTAACAAAACATTAAAATGTAAAATAAATAATGAGCTCAGCATAGATATAATTTTGTTACTAGGGACTTGCTTTGTATTTTAACTCTTTCACTGCTGGAACCAAATTTTGAAGGCCTTTGAAAACAGTTTGGATCCAGATGAGACGCCACAGAACGTGGCGTCTCATCAGGATCCAAACTGTTTGCTATTCTGATAGTATTCTTTGGAAAAAAAAATCGAAGAAAATGCTAATTTTAGAAATTCAGCAGACGACATTTTAGCAGACGACAAATTTCCCAGCATGCAAAGGGTTAAGCAAACGAAATTATGGCTGATGCATGGTTCATCTATGCGTGCATTTATTATTTTGACGCCTTACTAGCAAATATCGTACTTAACAAAACATTCAAATATGTAATCAACTATTCATAAATATAATTTGCAGCGAATGGCTTGCTTTTCGTTTTAAGCACATGAAACAATGTTTGATCCATGGTTCCGCTATGAGTGCATGTATCATTGTGACGCCCAACTATCAAACAGGCCTGATTTTCATCCGATTCATATGCGTGCATTGAAAGCATTTTTTTGTTGTGGCTTATCATTGCAAACTATACTAATCACGAGCGTAAAATGTTTAATATAGTACATACCTATACATTGTAGAATATGTATCGTATAAGTCAAACGATAAAATATCCTATATTTATATACATGTATGTCACAGATCATATATTATTTATATAATGCCAGACATCGGAGTCAGTTTCCTATGTAGATGAAATCATATAGACATCTAGCACAATATTCTCTATAAAAAAAAACTGCAAAAGTGCTGGCATGGTTTTAAAACAAACTGCAGCAAAACAACACAATACGTTAAACGAATATGTGCAAAATAGTCTCAAAACTGCATTTTCCTTATGCATCTGTCTTATACTCACATCTTATATACATACATATGAAACAAGAGTACTCTGAGGATCGGTCAGAGGTATAATTCTCGAGACCCATAGTATGGGACATGATTTGAATAATATTTGTAAAGGACCTCTAGATGATGCTACATGTCAAATGTTATAACCATGCGCTGTGTGGTTTTCACACAAGAAGATTGCGATATATTGTCCATATCGAAATCAATGTAAAACTGATGACCACCGGCACTCGTGCAGTGTTCGCTTTTGTTCACTTTCCTCTCTGTTTTGATTCCAGGGTACAGTGATCGCATACGCCATAGTGGAGTCAACGGACCAGTTCTCCATAGACCAACAGTACGTTCACACATTCGAGCAATGGCTCATATTCACTGAAACTTAAAGGGACAATTTGAGCCGCGCTCTGTGAAAACGGCGCTTTATGCATGTGCGAAGAGTGTCGTCCCAGATTAGCATGTGCGGACTGCATCATGCCTTGTTTTCCCAGAGAGCGGGTCGTGTGTTTTTCAATTCTTTAGGTATTTCATATACATGTAATAACTTAACTTGACATACCCGAGGTAAAAACACAATAAAGAAAGATACTTAAAAAAAAAAAAATATTTCCTCCAGATTCGAACTTGAGAACATCCTGAATAAAAAAGCTGAATATAACCATCACAATTCGGCACCGAGAATGTACTTTGAAAAAAAAATGTACAAGAGCTTGTGTGGTTATATGTGGCGTGTTCTGGCAAAACTGGGCAAAATGCTTGTGCGTAAATTGTCATCCCAGATAAGCCTGTGCAGTCCGCACAGGCTAACCAGGGACGACAATTTCCGCTTTTATGGATTTTTTGGTTTAAATGATGTCTCTTCTAAGCGAAAATCTAGTTTAGGCGGAAAGTGTCGTCCCGGATTAGCCTGTGCGAACTGCACAGGCTAATCTGGGATGACACTTTACGCACAAGCATTTTGCCCAGTTTTCTCAGAACACGCCACATATGTCCAACATATTTTTTAAAATATATATAAATTCTGTATTAAGTATAGCCTGAATATTTTGGTGAACTGAACATTTATCGATGCGATCGTTCTGTCCCACGTGTAACCTTTATCTTGACCGTTTGTATTTCGCAGGGGAGTGATCGTGTTGAACAGGCCCCTGGACTACGAGACCTGGCGCATGCACACATTGCACGTGACCGCTTCCGACGGCAGTAACGTACGTACACGTGACGTTTATCTGATTCTAGAATCTTGATATTATCTGACTCCTGGCAGTGATTTGTTCACTAGTGTGCATGTGCACTATGCAGTTTGATACAAAAGCTAATCTTTGCAAAAAGTTGACATGAAGTGCTTTTTAAAAATGCGGTACATGTGTACATGTCTATTAATTTTAACGTTACACATATTTCATTTATTTCGTACACGTATAAGTAAAGTGGTTCGGACATAATTTAATAATTCAATCTTTAGATATGTAAGCAAAGCATTTTTGTATGAATACTCGTTTTAATTTTAAAAAGACGTAACAAAAGACGTGCAAATTCATATACTTTAATAGTATTTGCCTCTATTACAGTGTTGCATACGCCCCAATAATATCAACGCTAAGATTTCAATATTCTCATTGAATAAGATAATGCCTTGGCAAAATTTAGAAAATTAATTTGCGTACATGAACACAATCGAACGCAGACCAAATATCCGGTTTCAACTTCTGACCGCAACGAATCGTTATCAGGAGTTTGGCGCGCTTTCTCTCGCGCTACGCATGCGCGGTCACGTTCGGAAGAATTTGTGAAGATGTCGAGCGTGTTTTAAATTCATTTAAGATTGTGTTAGTAGTGAACACGTTGTTGTGTTGGAAGAAGAAGGCATGAACTATTCGATAATAGTGTAGGAGCTCATTAAATATATGTTTGAAATTAAGTAACGAACGTTGTTTGTGTGTAATTTGTACTTTTGTGGAATTTAACGGCAACCGATTACTTATATGTTCATAGGTGTTCCGTATAAGATTTCGCGATGTACTAAGGTCAATATACACAGTTTGTTTCATAAAACTTGCTCAGTAAAACAAAGAGAAAACAACGTCATCACATTATGATTTTTTATGACAAAGTTCTTGGTCTAGAAACTTCAAGATACGCTTTGTATATTTAACAACTTTCGCGTACAACGATGTTGTTTCTCGTCTCTTACTAATACTACTATTACATAAAACATGTTTCATTTTTTAGAATAAAGTGTGTATATGTTTGGAAATCTAAAACAAAATCAGGCATGAGTATGTATATAGAAGTGAAACCTTTCTTAATCGTGTCTTGTGCTTTTCAGACGGCAACGGCGACGGTGATAATTAACGTAATTGACGTAAACGACAACAACCCACTGCTCTTCGTGGACGCCGTGGAAATAGCCGCCGAGCGCGTCAACGGAAAAGTTGTTACTTCTATAAGGGTACGCATTCATAATTACTTTTAGTATAAATGAGCCTCATTCTGGGAAAACAGGGTTTAATGCACGTGCGTTAAGTGTCGTCCCAGATTTGCCTGTGCAGTCCGCGCAGGCTAATCAGGAACGACACTTTCCGCTTTTATGGAATTTGTTATTTCAATGAAGTCTTTTTGAAACGAGAATCCAGTAAAGGCGGAAAGTTCCGTCCCTCATTAGCCTGTGCGGACTGCACAGGCTAACCTGGTACGACACTTTACGCACATGCATTTAACCAAGTTCTCCCAAAACGAGACTTTTAGTATAAACCAATAGGTGGAATCCGGATCTCAACAGCTTTGTTAAAATCGCGTAAAATCCGATGGTTCACACAACGCTTACCCCGTTTATGCAAAAATTGTAGTTTCATTCAAAATTGATATTTGGTGTTGCATGTGACATTGAAAGATTGACAAACAGGAAGTTTGGTTTATAAACCAGATTAGTGTTGTTTTGTTTGTTGTTGTTGTTGTTTTTCTAAATCTAGCCTATTCCGGAATAGGTCTATTAGTTTATCACAGTTGCTTTTCCAGTCTAAGGCTTTTTGAGACACTGTTGAGACAGATTTGTGGGCAAAACCAATACTTTGTGCCCTCAGAGAAGCATAATTATCGTTATGTAAGAATTTTCAAAACCATTTGATGAAACTGAACAACTTCAATATAATATTTACAAAGTAAGCTATTTGAATATCTATTACTAGTACACGATTTAAAGTGAATATGTACATGAACATGCGAATGACTAAATAACATTAATTAACCTTCAGTCCCTGTGTTCGCTTCGTCGTATTATGACTTTCAAAGTGACTTTTGACAATTATATATACATTTACGACCGCTTTCAAAGAGGGGATCGAGCTCGGGACCTCCATGGGTCGCTGGGCGAATATCATATCCTATAATGCACAGCGACGTAGATAATATTGTTGTTAATCGTGAACTAATTTGTAGTTTTCATCTTACTGGAGAAGATATGTTTCTTAATTAATGAATTGTTAGTGTACTGTCACTTATCGTTAAAAGCTGTAATGCAGTAGATATAATAGTAAAGAAGAAGTTGGTCTGTATTATTTAAACGAAAATGTACTGTATTGTAGGCGTCTGACAAGGACCAAGCTGACTTGCTGCGTTTCGAACTGCGCTCCTATGAAAAGTAAGTACCGATAAACATACTGAATTTTATCTGTAAGGACACAACAAACACTTAAGTGTTTTCATAAGTTTTATTTCTTTGTTATAAAGTATATAGCCATGATAAGTTGTAAATGGCGTGTTTGTACCCGTGTTTTAAACAATTGCTGAGTGAAAATTGTAGAGTTTAGTTGTACTCTATATAATAAATAATCTTAAGGATGCGTTTATGTTTTATTGAATTTGATGTCCTTTGGTTTTTAACAATAGTCACGTATACCTTTTCACGTGATTAAAATTGAACCTCACTCTGTGAAAACTGTGTTTAATGCCTTTGCAGTCCGCACAGGCTAATAAGTGAAGACACTCTCCTTAACTGGACTTTTGCTAAGGAGAGACTTCCTTTAATTGAAAAATATAATAAAAGCGGACAGTGTCTCTCCGATAAGCCTGTGCGGACGGCACATGTTAATCTGGGACGACACTTTACGCACAAGCAATAACGTTGTCCCAAATCGAAGCTCAAATACTGTTTCACGTTAAAACAATAATACTTTCAGCTTATTCGGGGTCAGAGGCATTTCACAGAAATCGGGCTCGAATCTAACCTGGGCTGAGGTCTACATCCGGGCGGAACCGGCTCTGTTCACGAGGGACAATTACGCCCTACTGATCGCTGTGATCGACAACGGTCAGCCGCCGCGGGAGTCCTCGGTCATCATTGAAGTTAACTTTCCGTCGATCGGCGGCTCGGTGGTGCCAATTTCGGTTACAACTCCCGGGAGTACCGGAACTACCAGATCGACATCAGAGTCGGTAGCGGCGGCGAGCGTCTTGGTGGAGAAAGACAACATGCTTGCGATAATACTGGGGGCGGTCGCGGGCATTCTGCTGGTGATAATACTCATCTTGATTGCATACATAATCTGGAGGTATGTTGAATTAGCCTTTCGTTAAATAAATTAATTTTCAGTTCTATTTATTGGTCAATTATCAACGAACTATAATTCGATTATAACATTTTACATGGCAAGACAAAAATACATTCAACCATTCACCGCTCAGAAACGAGACTACGCCTCGCGTTTTAATTGATAAACGGTAGTTTTACATGGTAAGTGTATGCTTTATCTATATAAAAAATCAGCGGGTGTCGTTTTTGAGACATTGGAGCGTTAACAAAAATTACCTATTTATATATATTATGTTATAGATATTATTTATAGTATATGTAGGTATTTTTTGTTAACGGCCACTGTGTTCAGTGAGAGATATTTATTTCACAGAAATAAGCGTATGAGAGAGGAGCTAAACAGGGCACGTGCACCACGCGGTCACTCGGCAAAGGGCCTTACGTATCGACAGGCGGAATCTCCCGACGATCTTCCGAAGATGGATTTGAGCTTTCCGGACGAAACCGATGATCAGTCCGTGTTTGACGGCGGAACTTCAGTGCAAGAGAACCCATTGAGCGACACCGGTGTTAACACGGGATATTACCCGAGCAGTGGGTCCTCTATGGACAGAGATGTAGGTGAAATAAACATTGAAACCGCGATCGTGCCGTACGACGATGACGGTTACGGATTCGAACGGAAAACCCATATGTATGTAAACGAAGAACAGCAACCGTATTCAGGCGATGATACGGCTAGTAACGTTTCGAGCCATAGTGACAGCACGGGCGGCAGTCGGCGAGGCCTGGTTACTCCCAACCCGGCGGAGGGCGGTAAGCTGACCAGTTGGGACAGCGATGATCACCTGCACCCGCAGGGCGCACAGGTACGTGAACCAATATAGTTGGCGTGAACCCCTATAGTGGGCGGTGTCATCTGTAGTAGGCGGGATCGAACTTTGTAGAGTGCTGGTGGTTTCAAACTGTGTTATGGGCGGTTGCGAAATGGGCAGGGGGCAGCATTTAACTATGTAGTGGGTGGAGTCGAATTATGTAGTGGGCGAAGTCGAACTATGTAGTGGGCGAAGTCGAACTATGTAGTGGGCGAAGTCGAACTATGTAGTGGGCAAGATCGAACTATTGAGTGGGCGCGATCGAATTATTGAGTGGGCGAAGTCGAACTATGTATTGGGCGGGATCGAACTGTGTTGTGGGCGGGGTCGAACTGTATAGTGGGTTAGATCAAACAATGTATTGGGCGGGGTCGAATTTTATAGTGGGTAAGATCGAACAATATGATGGGCGGGGTCAAACTGTGTTTTGGGTGGGATCAAACTGTGTAGTGGGCGGAGTCGAAATGTGTAGTGTGTGGGATCAAACTGTGTAGTGGATGGGATCAAACTGGGAGCATACTGTGTAATGAGTGGGATGGAACCGTGAAGTGAGTGTTACCGAACTGTGTAGTGGATGTGATCGAACTTTGTAGTGGGTGGAATCAAACTGTGTAGTGGATGGTATTGAACTGTGTAGTGGGTGGGATCGAGATGTTTAGTGGGTGGGATCAAATGGTGTTGTAGGTGGGATCGAACTGTATAGTAAGCGGTGTCGAAAAATGTATTGGGCGGGGTCGGACTGTGTAGTGTGTGTGATCGAACTGTGTAGTGGGAGGGTCGAACTTTGTCGTGGGCGGGTTCGATATATGTATTGGGTGGGTTCAAACTGTGTAGTGGGCGTAGTCGAACTGTGTAGTGTGTGGGATCGAACTGTTAAGTGGGTGTGATAAAACTGTGTATTTGGCGGGATCTAACTATGTAGTGGGCGGAGTCGAATTTTGTAGAGGCGGAGTTAAATTTTGTAGTGGACGTGGTCAAACTGGGTACATGTAGTAGGAGGAGTCAACCCCAACCTGTGTAGTATTTCCGAGGTATTTTATTTCGCAATTAAAATTGTGGTACTGTTACAGAGGTAAAAACTTTGTAAATAATTACGTTAAAGTCAAATAAACATGCTTTATCAGCACCTGCGCAGAAGTGATTCATAGCCCCGTCATGCACTTTTCTAGGGACGATGCATTACATGCACATGTATATGGTCTTTAGTTACTGAAGTATCAACGTGGACAGTTAGACAAATCAAACACATTTACTTAACTGTTATGTTAAGCGCTTAAAACACAATACTTTAAGACCCATGCAAATATTCATTTAACTCTTTAGAGAAAATGTACGGAATTTTCTTTAATTCGACATATCTCTGGCTAGTTTTTGTTAAGACTTTTGAACATTGAAATGTTTAAAACAAGTTAAGATTTCTTAAATGATTCATATGTTATGCTGTTGAAGGCAGAAACGTTGAATATCTGATAAACAAGTTATATCTGAAATATTAACTAGCGTCGCCGGCTTTGGTATGGGTTGAATTTTCAAATTATAAAGATGGGGAGTAACACATTATGCATGCGCCGTAAACAAGAAATTAAATTTTAAATATAGAATTACAAACACGCATCTGTATTAATTGAATGAAGAAAAACGAATGACGTGTAAACTTGATTCGCTATACTACAGAAAATCACCAATGGTCAATTTAATTTGCATATAAATGGAAAAAAATCGTGTGATGTGGTGACATCAACGTTAAATGAACAACATCACTCTAACCGTTCGACTGCTGGTCACTACTAATTAGCGAACACATTGGAAAACACTGGAGTTTGAATGAGCACACATTACAAGATGGATGTCAATTAATTTATTTAATAATTAATAAGTGTTTGATTATTAATACATAAGTCACGTTATGTTAAAACTGGGTTAAAAGAAGCGCGCACATGCTAATCAGGGACGACTCTTTCCGCTATTATGGAATTTTTAGTTTAAAGTCGGTCTTTTCTTAATGAAAACCCAGTGTAGGCGGAAAGTGTTGTCCCTGATTAGCATATGCGGACTGCGCAGGCTAATCTTTGACGACACTGTACACACATGGCAGGCTAATCTTGGACGACACTGTACACACATGGCAGGCTAATCTTGGACGACACTGTGCACACATGGCAGGCTAATCTTGGACGACACTGTGCACACATGCATAAAAGCCTTGTTTTCCCAGAACGCGGCTCCAATGATTACTTCAATATCAAATGTCTCACCTGAGTCTTGTGAAACACGTCCCTGAACGCATGTAATACATTTGACCTGAAAACAAATTTATATATATGTGCGTTTACTGTCGTCCCAGATTAGCCTGTGCAGTCCGCACAGGCTAATCAGGTAAGACAATATCCGCATAAACTGCATATAAACGAACAATTCCATAAAAGCGGAAAGTTTCGTCCCTGATTAGCCTGTGCGGTCTGCACAGGCTACTCCGCACATGCCCCCTTTTCCCAGAGCACGGCTCATGTTAATTCATGTATTTTGTACCTTTGCAGAAAGTGATGGGGAGCACCAAGGGGAGTCTGACCTCAAAGAAAAAGGAACGCCCCGAGATCACGGTGTACTTTTAGAGATTTGTGTTCCAACCTTCAACGACCGGACTGCGATAATACTCATTTTAAACTCGCGAAGTTGTTATACAAACAAACATGTCTTCCATAATTCCAAGGCACAGAATTTTTTCATCATATCAAGGATCGATCGTGAATAGGTATTATACAAGTGCAAGCCGTTGATAGGAATTGCAGTTTTGCCTTCTGGTTTTCAATACGTTTTCAAGACTTTTCGAAATTAATATCAAGCGAAAATGCCAGACTTTATGAATCCACGAAATTTAATGACTACGAAAATAAATGAATCTACAGTAGTTTCATTATAACTAGTACCATAGTGCCACTAGAACACGGTCAAAATATTGTCATTCATAGCATAACCGCAGTAACTGTTAATGATAATGTTTGGTCTATTTGTTTATGAAACATTCGTTGTTTTGTTCCTTTTATAGCTCAAACACATATTCATCGAAAAGTGGTATTAGAAATTCGTGGAATAATATTATCGACTTTTGCTTTTATTGGGGTATATAAGATATTGTAATTACAATTTGCTATGAAACTTGAACTATTAACTTGAACTCCAGCTGTGTTTGTTTTATGCATAAATGGCTGGGTGATAAAATGTTATGGGATGACCTCATGTCTGTTGAACTACGTGGCAATTATTCCAAAATGTATGTAATAATTATAAGGACGTTCCTCATTCGAAAAAAAAAATGAACGAACATTAATGAAATGTATTCATTCTTGATCTTTTAATGTATTCATTCTTGATCTTTTAACGTGTTTATATGTAAACAGGATTTTTTTCATTACGTTTGAAAATAAAATAAAACATTCAGTTATACAATTATTTTATTAGAAAAAAAAAACATATTATCGTTTACATTTCGTTTGAAAGGTGCAAACCTTTAAAACCTCCAGTGATTTCGTTTACCGAATGTGATTAAAAAAAAAACTAATTAAGGACTACATTGTTTTCATGAATCATTTACCTATGCCATAGTTATGTTTCAATATATTTATCTGGCTCATCTTTTCACCGGTATACTAAAACATTATGTACATTTCCATGTATAATTTTTGCTTTCATGTTGAATTATTGATGCGTATAGCCGTTGTTAATATTTTGTATATAAAATATTTATATTGTTATTTAAACAGAATTATTGTTATGTGACATGCATTTGCGTCTTGTGTTTATACATTGCTCGTTTTTTTTTTAATATTCATTTTACTATCTATTGATCATGCGTGTGATCTGTATTTTAACTATTTTCCAGTGTGTTCCCCTACTTGTTCATGTTGTATTGTATGGCTCGCTAACATTAACCTGCTAATTGTGAACTTTTTTAAGCATAAATTTCACGCTTGAATTAATTCCTGTACGTTAATGGGATATTCTTGTATCTATTAAACCCGATACGAGTTCGAAAACTAATGAAATCCTCATAACGGTTCCTTAATACATATTCCTGCATTAAGGACAGTGTCAGCTTTATGTTGGCGAGCTATACGAGCCGCCGTCATGCAAACTTGGGTCTTGCGCCATGTGCGGCCAGCGTAGCCCAAGGCCAGACGGCGCATCCGCGCAGTCTGATCAGGAGTTACTCTGTACTTCTTACAAACTAACCGCTAATGAGACCACGAAACCTCGAGTGACATTATGGCGGACTGGGAAGCTCCTGGCCGGACTGCGCTTATGCTCACGTGGGTCTGAAGCTGCGCTGGCCGAATAGGACATAAGACCCATTTTCGCATGACGCTTATACTTATAGAATGAATGGTAGGCATGCTATTTAAAAGATTGTTCATATGTATGTTCAGCCCCATTACACAACGTGGGTGCATGCGTTAATCATTACACCCCCCTTCCCCCGTCAGTTAAATATAACAGATACCCAGTTAGCCGAATGGGTTGCGAATTATTTGTGCATACATATTCATATAAAGTGTGTTCAAGCCTGTCACAACGTACTGCCTTTTGTCTTTGAACTGTGTGCCATCCTGACCCTCTTTTTAATTTTGGTTAGAATGACCATTTTTTTTCAACCGTGCATTCTTGCCTTAAAAGCGTATACTTGGCCCAACGAAATATCCTGTTTGTTGGACTCGTTAGATTCCGATATTGTTTTTCCGACATAATGCATCTATTTATGAATGATATATAATGTATAAAATGCTTCTTTCATAATACAGATTGCACGAAAGATATGTTTTTACATTCAAATGTTTATTTTTTGTACAAAATAATTTGTATCGTAACTTTGTATTTTAATGATGCTTATGAAAAAATAAACATGCAAATATCTGTTTGGTTTCGTCATGCGTATTGAACGGTGTGCCCAGTCTGCAATCCATAAAATATGCTAGTCAAAGACAGACAAAATAATATTATCTGCTACTTACATCCATTGACATCTTATTGTATTAAAAAATATTGTTCTGTTGCGGCCTAATCTGGGATAACATTTTACACACATGCATTAAGTCCTGTTTTCTCAGAACGAGGCTCACTGAAGCATAACAGGAACGTTCTGGTCAGGTCTAGTAAAATCTTCCATGAGGTTGTATGTTATTGTGAGTTGTTACCGATTATGTATGAAGGATACCAACTGAACAGGTGAGCTAATCTACAGTTGGGGGAAAACAACAACTCTTGAAATCATTGCTTGATATTTAATTTACCATTTACAAGGCAACATTTATAATGTTCCGCCGTATACTTCATCAATAAGCTAAGAACACGTAAAACAACTACGCACTAACATGATACTTATATTAGTGTTCTAAAAAAACTACATGATTTCTATGAATATACACAATGAATCTTTGAACAGGTGAACTGAAGTTTAACAATTCTCTGCCCGGTCAACAACGAGGCAATCGATAATAGCTCAGATACATAAGCCTGCAACTGACAAAACCCTATATGCATAAGTATTTTTTATATTTTGGGTCCCAGTTAGTGTTGAATGATAAATAGCGAAGGGACTTACCGGTAGCCAGAATAACAAATGGCAGTGGGGCCTGAAAAGGGGCATGGTGACCTCTTTGGTAAACAATCGTTTGATGGTAAACTTTGTTAAAATTGTAAATGACTAAATTGTGTTGTTCCACCTTAACCCATTTATGCCTAGCGTCTAGAAAAAAAGGCCTTGGCAAACAGCGCAGACCCAGATGGATGATGCGGCGTCTCATCAGGGTCTGCGCTGTTTGCTTAAAGAAATTTCTGTAAGAAATATTCTAAATATAGAAATAAATATACAAGACGTCCCTAATTTTGAAAATAAATTAATCCAATTTAGAAGGATGGGAGAGTCCACTAGGCATAAATGGGTTAAGAACCCACAATCATTCATCCATCAAGCATATATTCCAATCGGCATATTCTGCATTAAAAATAATTTGATATATATATCAAGTAATACTGTATTTATATCAATAAAATTGGGGCAATAGCCAGTAAAAACACGTCAGGCGAGTCTCTTGTTATGAGGACATTGACAAATGACAAAAAGTTTCACAAAAAACCGCGGGACGTATTTTAAAAGAGTGTGGCATAAAAATGGAAGAGAGGCCCCCTTGCCATTCTGCTTTACCTAAAACCCTTCTTAATGAATCACATTTTTATTAAACATGATACAGGTATTGCAAAAACTATTTCGTTTTTTAATCTGTACAGTAGAATTATACAAACGACATACAAACTTATTGACAAACTTATTAAATCAATAATCGATGTCAATAAAATGTACCAGCTCAGTTTTCCAAAAAGAAAATATTATTTGACTATGTGACAATCATAATTTATTTAAAACAAAATGGGAGAATATATAATAACCGCAATATTAATCAAATAAAATATTGTATTAAAACTATATTTATATTAAATTGTTAACATTTTTGCAATTATTTTGAAAACCTACGAGCTTATAAGTATATACCCAAAAAGCGTCCCTTTATAGCAACAATGATTGGCAAAAATTTGATTTCTGTCATTTGATTTCGGGTTAACAGTAACATACCAGTATTTCAATAAATACAGTATTGTCTAAGCATAAGAAGTCCATGCTATAGGGCACAGAAACCCTGTCTTGTATAAAACTTTCACATTTTATTTTTTATGACTAAATATTCCAAAGAAATTATGCGCTGAATGAAAACAATGCCTAAAAAAAAGCAAAGAATTGGCTGACAACTATTTTATCAATCAGCTATTAACGATCACAACTGCTACTTCACAGTTTATTCCTGTCTGACAAGTGGGCTTGAAAAACTCGCATAGCGATATTAATATCGAGAGAAATAAAACTGTACAGATCTAAATCCCTGCATGTGCTAAATGAAGCTATGAATTCTGGATCCATGGTCAAGAGTGTACGGGACTTCGGTCAGTGCGCTGCTTTTTTGACAATGGTGAACCAATGTGCGTCTGAAAGTAAAAATAGAAAGAATGCGTTGTATGCAATTGCTTTAAGGTGTGCATGATGATTATTAAAATCCATACTTGTCAAAATAGGCATGTGAACATTAAAAATCACTATAAGTGAAACAACTATACACTAGCATAACAAAACAAGGAGTAAAACTAATGGATGCTCCCCGATGATGCTTTGTCGATATATGGGTTAATTGTGTGAAAAAAAAATGACCTTGAGAAAATCTATTATTAGCCTCGGTGACAATGACCTTGACCCCAGTAACCTCAAACCTCCTCAAAAGGTAGAGGTCCATTCAAGGTACCTACATGCCAAATATGTAAGAGATCGGTAAAATATTGAAGGCGCTATGCGAAACTAATAAAAAACAAGGGACAAAATTGTCACAAAACCAGGTTTTCAATTTCAAACAGCTTCTCTGCTGACTAATTTGTACGGGTGTTGAAGTTTAGTTCAAATTACTTCATTAAACTATAAAATTATTATGTTTTATGTTATTGAAGAAGTGCAAATGTTTTACTCATCAAGTGTAAATGTTAACATAGCAACAAGTAATGGTTAGGAACCAAGTACAATGTACTGTTGGATGTGTATGTACTACTTCAATTAGAGAGCGGACATCATTCTGAATGTTTAAAACGTACTAAGTGACCCTGTGACCTAGTTTTTGACCCGGCAAGGCCTATGTTCGAACTCGGCCTTAAGATCATCTAGATAAAACTTCTGACCAAGTTTGGTGAAGAACGGATGAAAACTTCTTGAATTAGAGAGCGGACACCATGCTGAATGTTAAAAAAACCCACTAAGTGACCCCATGACCTAGTTTTTGACCCAGCATGACCCATATTCAAAATTGACCTAGACATAATGTAGATAAAACTTCTGACCAAATAATGATTTTAAAATCTCACAATGAACGACATAGATATGGCCTGGACAAGATCATTTATGGCAATTTTTGACATTTGAACTCAAATTGTGACCTTGACCTTGGAGATATCGACGTAATTCTTTTGAGCGACACACCGTCAAATGATGGTGAACAAANATTTTCCTCAAAGCACTTGGTAAAGCCGAGTCAAGCCTGACTACCCATTCTTTTTTATTCATTCAAATTCTGGGCTGTTATAGGGACCCCTTCCTAATGGAAAAAAGGGACCCCTTCCTAATGGAAAAAAGTATCTTTTTTTCCCAAATGGAACCTAAAAATTCCCAATTGAAAGCTTCCATTTTTTTTTTCGAAAAATTTCAAAATTTAGTTCATCTCCCAACCAGTTCTAAGAGTTGAACCTAAGTCTTTGTAAGCAAAGAAACAACAACACAAATTTCCCAATTTAAGTGAAAACAACACCATTTTTCCCATTTCAATAACGCTTAAAAAAAAACATTGCTACCTTCTGCCACTTTTCCATGAGTCGCTGGTACTCTGCTGTGTAGAAAGTGAACACCTCGTCACAGTCCCTCCGTACCTGGCTCAACTCTGGGTTGTACAGGTAACAGTTCTCCTTCACCAGCAACATGTCTGCATGGAAGTCTTCAAAGTCCAGGTACTTCCCCATCTAGAATAAACAAGGATATCAGTAAAACTGTTGGATGCTCCCTGATGATGCTTTGTCGATATATGGGTTAATTGTGTGGAAAAAAAACACACAAAAACAAGAGATGTGTTTGTCAGAAACACAATGTCCCCTAATGCGCCGCTTTAAAATAAAATTTCTATATGTCATTTGGCAGGTTTAGAAATTATCTCCCTTTAAAGCTTGTTACTTCCCTTTGATTTTTTTTGTACCTTTGACATTAAAGGATGACCTTGACCTTTCACCACTCAAAATGTGCAGCTCAATCAGATACACATGCATGCCAAATATCAAGTTTCTATCTTCAATATTGCAAAAGTTATGGCCCATGTTAAAGTTTTCGGACGGACACACAGACTGAAAGACAGACAGACGGACTGACAGTTCAACTGCAGTGCTATATGCCACCCTACCGGGGGGCATAACAAAAAAATATGACCTCGAGAAAATCTATTATTAGCCTAGGTGACCTTGACCTTGACCCTAGTGACCTCAAACCTCATCAAAAGGTAGAGGTCCATGCAAGGTACCCACATGCCAAATATGTAAGAGATCGGTAAAATATTGAAGGCGCTGTGAGAAACTAATAAAAATGTGTGACGGAAGGACAAACTGGCAACTATATGCTCCCCATATATATATATATATGGTGAGCATAAAAATAAAAGTAGATGACAACATTTATAAATGCTATGCCACCTCAAACAATTATAATTGCTAGCTCAAAAATTAAACAATGCTAGCTCAAAAATGTATAAATGCTACCTCAAAGTTATAAATGCTACCTCAAATTTATAAATGCTACCTCAAATTTATAAATGCTACCTCAGTCAAAATGCAGATTGAGGTGTTTTTTTTTAATTTACTGAAGATTGGATTGAGAAAAAGTATTTTTTTTTTTAAATTAAAATCTATGGCTTTGAAGTTCTGGGGGAACTTTGGTTAACCATCAAATATTCTCATAAAAATTAGTGAAAACTTGCATGAAAAAAACCTTCTAGTGTTGAAATTCCAAGAATTAGTGCACTAGTTGTCATTCAATGCATATCTTGATAAATCAATTAATATGAAAGGAGTGACAATAATGCCTTTTTTTGCTCCCAGTAAAATATGTGAATTATTTCCTTCTGCGCCTGAGGCTGCATTATGTGAAGACCCAGAGGGAACTGAACCCAGGTCATTTAAGTGAGTAGCTTGTGTACCAATCACTGATCATATTTATGTCTGAATTCTTATTATTTTCCATATCAAATAGTTGATTATGAAGAAAAACTTATAGCCAAATGGAATTATTTTTTAGCCAAATTTCCTTATTTGTAGCTATTGGCCATTGAAACGTACCTCAAGTTTCCTCTTGATCGTCCCAAAGTCCATGGGATTCTGCACTATTGTGTAGTAGTCTGGGGCATCCGAAGGGTCCACTGAACAACAACAACAATCAGGAGATAGAAATATAGATCAACACTAATAAAAATACATGTGTCCCGTTCTGAGAAAACTGGGC
>VMBQ01007293.1:33087-47204 GCA_007657795.1 Dreissena rostriformis | reverse complement strand
AGTTATCATCCGGAAACCATCTGGTGGACGGACAGACGGACCGAGAGACCGACATGTGCAAAACAATATACCCCCTCTTCTTGGAAGGGGGGCATAAATATAGTAAAGAATCCATGCATACAATTTATGCTGATGGAGTTTACAAGTACCAGGTCAATGTTGTCACTGGCGATAACAGTTTCACAAAACCAAACCATTTTTTTGAAAGAAATACAATGAATTACTAACGATCATAATATATACGAAATATTACACTAGTCAATTGTTCCAAGAGTTTGTATCAGTCGTGTGGCTTGTGTGATGACGTATCACACGAGAGGCGAAGCCTCGAGTGTGATACGAAATAGCGCAAGCCACGAGACTGATACAAACACTTGGAACAATTGACTAGCGTAATATTCCTTTTATTATATACAACAACTAACGAAAACAGTTATCAATTGTATTTTTTTGCTTCAACAAAACTGACAAAACAATGACTAAAATGTGACGTCATTAAATGTGTTGTCATTCAAATGTTATGTCATTTAATGGGACGAAGAAAGAAGTCCGGTTAGTATGGTAATACGGAATCGGAAAACAGCGAGTTACGCATAATACGGATTTATTTCAACGATTGATACAACCTATATTTTGTTAAAAGCATTGAACAGGTCTAAATGAATTAAAACCTGCAAACTAATGCAAAAATGCCCAAGATCCAGTTGACTTTAAACGAAAACATACACAACTTCGCGGACACCTGTAAACGCAGAACGTTTTGGCGATTTTTCGATATAACCACGTTAACGATATTGAAACACAGGAATCCACTTACTTTAGCCTGAAAACGCTCTCCAGACCCAATATTGAGTTGCACCTTACAAGCTTAATTAATCTGGATGGTCGGAAAAAGACACACTCAGCTTATTCTCTTAATGAAGAAACTACTTAGCATGGCGTTGATGACTGGTGGAATCCGGGTCATACCCATAAACCCCTTTGTCTTCGTCTGGCTTACAAATTCTATACCATGGCCGGGAACAGATCGATAGTTGCACAAAAAATCTCATTCGGTTATATATCAATCATTTACCATTAAACACAAAATACAATGACGGAATGTACTTTATTACAAGAACAATATCATTTAGCCGTACGTAATAGACTGTAACGACTGACTTACGCGATTTTTTTTTTATTTCTGCCCCCACTTCCGCTCCACACAAATACTCAACAATCGCATGCCATGTATAATACATCATAGCAGGCCAACAAAGCTATCAGATTTTTGGTTTCTAAATATCTACATATACGGCTATTGTTGATCAAAATATATCATGGCTCCGTTATTTTTCGGCATCTAAATTACTCATCTGATGAGCCACAGATGTAAATGACTACCAGTGCATATTAAGGTCTCATTGGCCTCCGCGCTCTGGTAATTTTTCATAGCGCTTCCGGTCTTGGATCGTTCTGAAGGTTACCGGTATTCGGTATAAGAATTATAGAAGTCGATGCAGTATTCCGTCCACCTGTTCATCACTGCGGCAGTCTCGGTCAGGAGGTTCCGGTCAGCATCTGCTATAACACTGGCATCGGGCATACTGGTCTTTGTAAGGGTCTTAGGGCGATGCAGGCGTTCTAATTGCTGCGTGTGGTAATTTCTCTGTCAATGTTGATACATTACGTCCCAATCCACTCCTCATTTGTCACTTTCATTATCTTCCCCAGCACCCTGTTCGCCTTGAGGTATTCTGCCCTACAGCCCAGGCTTATGTACATCTCATGCATCAGTTCTCTTCATTTGTCACAGAAGTCCATGATCTCGGTCGTAACCCATGGCTTGTGCTTTATTCTTTCTCTTCCAAGTACTTTCCGATGATAACAAGGCCACCTTGATATTGTTGGTGATGGTGTCTATGTCATTGATTAAGATGTTTAGGGCTGCAAACTTGTATCATATCTGTGCTTGATATGCCTCTTTTATCTCGGGATCTTTTAGTTTCTCAAATTCAAATCTAATGCGCGAGTTATTGGTTACTGTCGAAGTCTGCACCAGGAAAGGTTCGGATGATCGCCTTGTTGAATCTGTACTTGAACCGTTGCGGCGGCTGTATGAACTCGATCTGATTGTGTACTTGTCCGTTTGGAGCATTCCAGGCTACTGTTTTTGCGGTTTGTGTAGGTGCATCGTGTTTACCAGAGTAAGTTGGTTGCTTCTGGCGAACTCAAATTGTCGAATATATCTGTCTTTGGTCTCTCATGAGCCAAATTAACCTACTGTCCCTGACCAGTATTGGCAGGCGTATTGTTCAAGCTCTTTCTTCGGGACCTTGCCTATGATGCGCTCTAATTCTTAATTGAACTGTCCCATCCCCGTGTCGTCTTGGTCTGATGTTGGGGCGTAGACCTGTATGATGATGATCTTCTGAGGTCTGGCTTTGATACAAATTTAAATGAGCCTGCTGGAGATTGGGTTGCAACTGATGACTCTGTTTACTACCTCCTTCATAACGATGAAAGCAACCCAGTGGCAGCGTATAGAATCCTCCCCGCTAAACCATATATTGTGCCCTTCGTTTCTCCAAACCCTAACCACCTTACCTTGCCTAGTCCGATGATGTTCCAGCGGTAGCGCTCTATCTCGTGCGTCAGGTCGTGGATCTTGCCGCACGCATTGTGTGTTTTTACGTTCCATATAATTATGGTTGTTCCCTTTCCGCCAACTTGATCGATGGATGAGCTCCAGTAGCTTAGTTGTCGCATACACCGTTTTAACTGGCATTGGAGTGCGCGGTCGTTGTTATTCTGGGCCCCGACCGATCCGGCTGATTTGGTATTATTTTTTTCCTCTTCATTTTGTTTTCGTGTTTTCGTGTCAATCCTGGCGGCGCCCGTTTTCTCTCCAAAACCTTGCAGCTGGTCGTAAGACACGTGCCTTCTCCCTCACTTCGTTTCATCCACCAGAAGAAGCGGTTACGATGTTGTGGTGAGGTCAATGCTTCGGAACCAGAAGTGAGAGTTGAGTGTCAGGTGAGAACCAGTTGTGCCTGACTTTCAGTGGGAGCTGCTGCCATGCAAAAAAGTACTATCTCTACGCGGAACACCCCATCACCACTAGCATTTTACAAAATTTAAGTGGAATAGAAATATCAATGAAAAATAGTTCAGATTCGAATCGGAAAAAAATGAAGAAATAAACATACACTTGTTGAGCAACAGCCGGAGCACTTCTCTGTCTTGTACACAACAATATCTTCTTACTCTGACCAACATATACACGCACATTCAACATTGATGAGTTAATAAGGCTCGAATGGACATTGTCGGCTCAGATACAACTTTAAAGTATCCGGACACTCTTAAGTATACTACAATAACACGGGGTACGGAAAATACGCTAAAACGCAACCGGCCATACCCCGGGGTACTTGTTACTTTTTAGTACACTTAAGAGTACCCGTGGTACTTTTAAGTTGTACCTATGCTGACAATGACAAATCGAGCGTTAAAGGTGGAAAATAGCCCACATAGTACGGTGTCGTTTTCATAACTTGTTGATAAATTATCTCCCGTGATTTTATTTTGCAAAAAGCGTGAACTAGGAAGTAAAAGCAATAAACAAAGTAATTGAGCCAAGAAAGCTTTAACACGTTGAGATAAGTACACAATCTGACAGGGTACGTACAATTTATTTTGCTCGTTTATGTAGAATGTATGTTATGCTGTTGGAAACTAAAACTATTTGGAATGTTTGTCACAGTAACCGAAATGGACATCCGAAATTAAAAATTAAATCCAAACTGAATAACCAGGCGTTATGTAATTGTTGTCACTTGAAATATATTCCGGAAATCACTTTTCAAAATTAACTCACTATGTAAGCTAGTTAAATCTTTGTCTGTCACATTTGGCGATGATTTGCATTTCTTTTAAAAATAACATTTTAGGCAACCCACTGGTTAGTCTTATTTATAAGACGTGCAAAGAATTGAGAGATACTTTTTATATGGGCTAAATTCTTTGGAATGTCCAATCGGCCAAGGACCAATTACGTTGTGGAAACCAGAAAGTTGAAATTTTCATCAATATGCTTAAAATTGCAAAATAACATTACCAACTCATTAAGTTTTAGTTCAAAAGTCCATCTTTTCATAAAAAATCGTCGAATTGAAGTTACAAGATACAAGAAGATACAAGATACAAGAATCTTTATTTAAAGTCGGATGTGAATAACAATAAACATTAGCTCATGAGCTATTTCCCGACAAAACAATTTAATATATAACAAGTGTATATTGAGCTGAAAGAAAGAAAGATTCTTGGTGGTTTTTAGATAATGTTAAATGGGTATACGTTATATTCACGGACATGCGAACATCGGCTTTAACTACGGGCGGCCAAGATCTACGCTGTCCGCTATAATGTCACCTACGGTTTCGTGGTCTCATTAGCGGATTGGGTATCGCCTATCCAGACTGCGCAAATGCGCAGGCAGGTCTGAAGCTACGCTGGTCGCATATGGAATAAACCAATTTTCGCATGACGCGAGTCAATTAAGTAAATTTGATTAATTAATTATTGTAAGCTCTTACTTGAATGCATTTCGATCGAATAATTTATAAAAAGGTAATAATGTGTACGTCACGTAATTTCTTATCTTTTTTTAATGAATGTGTGAATTTACAATTTAACCATGTATATAACTGAGTATAATGTTTAATGTTCTGACCATCATTTCGTTGGCGTTCGCGGTGGGTTAAGTAAGTTTTATTAAAACATGTGTATACCAACTTCTAGTAATTTGCAATATGGGCACTTCTTGATGGCAGGAAAACGTTTTTGAATAACGATATAAACACTAAGCATCGTGCAGTTTATCCGTCTGCAAACTATTCCAAANGAACTTGTTAGTTTCTGAACACGTGTGCTACTGAAAATAGCCATCGGGATTGTATGTTATGTCCCAAACAAGCACACAGTGGCTACGACCAGTGGTTTGATCACCAAAAGTAAGATAAGCACGTGCACCATTAAATATTATGAGGTTTCGTGACGTGCGCGGGCAATGGCGGTAATGTCTCGATAAACACCTGCTAAAAATTGGATTTAAAAATATATCAAGCGACTTTTCGGCCTAGATTTTTATAAATAACTGTGTCTAAATGTTGTTAGATTTGGATATTATACATGGGCCGTGGAAAAAAGCATAGGGATAGACAAAAACGCAAAAAGAGCAGCGAATCCGATAGTGAGAACAGGTCATCAAAACAATTCAAATATGGCGGACCATTGACAAGCGACATTCTTGGTGAAGTACACAGTGTTCTATATGAGAGTTATATTGAGAGTTACATTAACAGTGATTCGGAATATAGTGAATGTGAGCATACAGTTTTCGATCATATAGCATCAACAGTGCAACAACCCGGCAACAAGTCGCCAACGGAAGACGCCCACGTTACAAATATGGCGGGAGTTCATTCTGTATCTCCAGGTAAAATTTCTCACCAACCACATGTCATGACAGAAAATGAACAGCTATCATTTCTTGTTAGCACTGTGACTAAGATAAAAGAAGGCCAGGACTCCATGACAGCTTTATTTGAGGCTAAATTGGACAATTTGAAATCAGAGTTAATTACAAATATAAACCATAAAGTACAAACACTGAAATTAGAATTGACTGAGAGCATTTCAGAAGAAACCCACCGGGTCAATGGGGTATTGACAACAATTCAGCTCATGCAGTCTCGATTGGACACCCTGGAGCAACAAAGATCAACCCTACAAGAAAACGTACTACCTGACCAATCCACCGCTAATCATGGTAATCCTTTACATGACCCAAATCGCTCCTTGACAGCTAGCGGAATCCAGGTAACGGTCAATGAAAATCTGATCCAAAAAGCACAGGAACTTGTAAACTCGCTAGGAGAGGAGGTCAAGTCACAGGTTACCGTTACCGATGCTATCCGTTTACACTCAAGATTTAATGACAGACCACCGATTTTGAAATTCAGTGTTGGTTCACTGGACCAGAAAGTGTTGTTGCTAAGAAAGAAACCCCAATTAAGATTCATACAACAGTATAAACATGTACAGGTTCGCAGCAGTACATCTAGAATATAACGTATCTTGGAGACGAACGCACGTGCAGTTTTGCGAAATCTACCTCATGGGCGCTCATTGCGCGTTGACGCCAGTGGACGCATTAAACCACTCGTACAGCAACAGTCAACCCAGGAGCCAATAGAGATTGACAGAGGCCAGGTACAGGACGCTGGTCTCTAGGATGCACCCCGACCCAAATCTATAAGTCCTGCCCATCTTAACGTATGTGGCTGGACGCCATGCAATAATGATTTACGGATTAATCTAGTAAATGGTCTGAATAGTGATATTATATCAATATGTGAAACGCATCTANAAACGCATCACGTTTTACAAACTTCAGTTTATCGCCAACGTTTTCTCCCACTCTGACATAACATACTCTTCTTCTTCCATAACTTCCAACAAGATAAAACATTGCTCGTCAGATGTAACAAAATCTCTCCACTTGCCACATTTAAGCTTTATATATATATATAGCTTCCGAGACCTGGCCCTGCGCTTCTGAATCTGTGCCATGTTGAGCTGATGAGCCTTGAACTTATTCCGTATTTTTGCTTTCACAACATGCCTAATGCTGTAGTATACTGTTCCCTTGGACATTCTGTGATTTGGATATATTTCTTGGACCCGACGAGCAGTATGGGAACACACATGTTTTAAATTGCTTTCAATTTAACGAATTATATGTTTCTTAAATTGTCCATCGTTTACTTACTTCGATTTATTCCGCAAGTCACTTGACTAAGTTAGAAATGTTTTGTTTTTTTAATTCTTCACCATTTCGAGNAGCATTTCATTTTTTGGGATGATTTGGATATATTTCTTGGACCCGACGAGCAGTATGGG
Organism: Dreissena rostriformis; assembly: GCA_007657795.1. Classification (NCBI taxonomy): domain Eukaryota; kingdom Metazoa; phylum Mollusca; class Bivalvia; order Myida; family Dreissenidae; genus Dreissena; species Dreissena rostriformis. Next base: position 40,259 of record VMBQ01007293.1, on the reverse strand, counting down.
AACACACATGTTTTAAATTGCTTTCATTTTAACGAAGTATATGTTTCTTAAATTGTCCATCGTTTACTTACTTCAATTTATTCCGCAAGTCACTTGGCTAAGTTAGAAATGTTTTTGTTTTTTTAATTCTTCACCATTTCGAGAACAGGGCCGGGGCCTCTCAGATTGGGAAAAGTCACGTCGTTTTTTTTTTACTTAAATTGTGAAATTGGTGTTGTATTTGTTTGCTTACAAATTTTAATAAAAGTCTTCAACTGAATGACAAGTTTAAAGCACTCACAGTAAAATGTTTCAGTGTAATGTGATATCTTAAACCCGTATAAAATATCCAGCATATACTTTCATTTGAATCGGCTTTTTAAGTTCTTTACATTCTATACATTATCCTTATACCCAGTATTAATTCCATGAAAATTACTGCACTCTCGAACACAAACCCACACAAACCCATAGGTAGACATCAATTTCATTTTGTGCAAAGAGCTCATGTACACTAAACAGCACCCGCTTTAAAACACATATTTTACAATAAAGACAAATAGAATGAAAATTATGATGAATGTGCAATTTTATTTTAACATTGTAACTTTACAAGAGCTGTTACCATAGGATGACTTATGCCCCCAATAAACGCTCGGTAGAAGTTATGAGCTTTTTTTCAAATCCTAAACGCAGATTTCGAACCTAAACGCGGTCCTAAGTTCAAGGTCAAGGTCACAGGGGTCAAAATTTGTGTGCGTATGGAAAGTCCTTGTCCATATACACATGCATGCCGAATATGAAATTGCTATCTGAAGCGACATAGAAGTTATGAGCATNATTTGACAGAATTGAGAAAACGCTCGCGGCTTTTGTTTTGTCACTCTTCTGTTCATTATTTTAGCATGAACATATTTGAAATTTCCATGTTACACGTCTGAGATGTTCAAATAAATAATTGTTGTTTGTGTGTGTGTACAATTTATATAAATAAGTAATACTAGCATTTGACAGAAGACAATCTTTCCTTTCAAGGGCTATATCAACGATAAATACTGTGTCCTGTCAATAAACGCTTAAATATTTATTGTTATAAGTTTAAAAAGTTGTCCGCATGGGCACTAAACGGGCAAATCAGAAGCAGTAGTAAAAAATCGTTATCAATGAAATATACGAGCAGAACCGCTATACGCATGCGCATCATCGATTACGGGACTGTCGTATCGTACATTCTTAGTAGGCTTTTTTTTTTAAGAATTCATTGATTGAGCGATGATTACCAATGTTTCACTGTTTAAATAACGTATATTTAAAATGCTNCTAAATTACAGGCATTTAAACACCCACGAAGGGCACCGCACAAGCTAATCTGGGACGACACTTTACGCACATTCAATAAAACCGGTGTTCATAGAGCGCGGTTTCTACACATTGACGGGCCGCTTTATAGCAATCGCAATTTTTTTTCATTTGTCATTTCAACTAAGACTAAGGGCGTAAATGGTACAACGGCCGGAACGCAAAAGGCTGTCAAACGTTCGCTTCGCACGTACACCACTTTGACGGTTGGGATTGGTGGAATGTTTAAGACTTCCAATAAACAATACAGACTGTAGTTAAGTAAATTTTTAAAATCCGCAATCGATACAGAAAAAAATGCAGTTAGATATTATGTAGATATTATGTATAAAAATTTACTGTCTAAAAAATCTATATATTATCGNCGCACATTCAATAAAACCGATTTTCATAGAGCGCGGTTTCTACACATGTACGTGCCGCTTTATAGCAATCGGAATTTTTTTCAGTATCACTTGTCATTTCAACTAAGACTTAGGGCGTTAATGGTACAACGGCCGGAACGCCAAAGGCTGTATTGTTTATTTCGCGTACAGCCCACTTGTTACTAGGATCTTTGACTAGGAAGTCATAAACATTCCACCAATCCAAACCGTCAAAGTGGTGTACGTGCGAAGCGAACGTTCGACAAGTTTAGTCATTTGAGCTTGTTCGTAAGATTGCGTGTTGTATATAAAACTCATTGGACAGATTTTGTGATGGCGGAAAATCGAAGATATTTTCTTGTGGCAATAGCCATTTTAGCGTTGGCGGTCGTGGGAATGATGGTGACCATTATATACTGGTCAGGTACGTACAATCGTTTGAAAGCTTTTCTATTGAATTTTAATTTTAATAACCAAGGATAATATTATGGATGGGACCAAATATCCGAATATATTCGAATATTCTATTTTTTATTTTATTTTTTACAGGTTTTTTACATGTTTTTTAACTAAGCGGTCAATTGTATAAACAGTGGTTAAAAGTTACTGTAGTATCTTGATTACCGCAGTTATTTAAATGCTTATGTAACGGCCACATATTTGTATTTGTATAAAAGATGGTTACTTCGTTGTACGGAATACCGTTAGGCCATAGTGGTTACACATTAAAATCGCGTTGTCGCCAGCGTACTATCGCACTATCGCATTGTCGCCCTCTGGATTTTAATGTGTAACCACGATGGCACTAACGGTATTCCGTATTAATATATATTGTCACACGATTTATTAACGAATCCCGGGTAAATACAGTTTTATGCAATTGCAGTGAACGTTTGGCACCAATAAAACGAAACTTAAACATGCTTTTTTACATAATTTCACGACATTTATTATCGAATCCCGGCTGTTTTAAGTTTTAAGCAATAAAAGTGTGCGTTTTGCAAAATGAATTCTATATTTGAAATATGAAATGAGTAAAATACACATAAACTAATTCTTTGGAACGAAAGCACTTGCATTGAACATCAAATTAACTGCAGTTTGTATTTTAGTAGCTAATGTGTATTTAATGTTCATGCCATTAAGCATTAAATATTGGGGACTTAAAATGATTACTACGTTCGTTTCAAGTTACCGAATTAGTATACGTACCATCACTTAAATTATGTTTCAATTAAGCTTTTTTTAATTTAATTCTTGCATAGTTGATAAGTCTACTTATTGTTTTGTTCATTTAGCTTACCGTACCTTATATATAATGAAGAGTACAGAAAACAGAACATTGTTTAAGCTTAGCAAATGCTGATTTTTTTCACGCGATTGGTTCACCTTAAATCTTAATTGCAGTCCAACAGAGCTGTCTACGCCTAACATAATGTTGGACTCGAGCAGTAGAAGTGGGTTGTCAATAGGGGGTAATAAAGGGATAAGCGATGGTAACTTTTAGCCTGACAGAGCTTGAATAGCGAATTGTATTGTGAACTTATAGAACGTCTTAACGAATATCGGCACAAATTGTCTTATATCAATTCACTTGTTCCCGCCGGAACAATCATCCGAGTCGCGGAATGGTCCCGTCGAGATCTGGCATGTATGTTTTAATTCCGTTATCCATACATCAAATCACTGATTATCTAATCAGATTTTAGTTTCTCAGATTTAAACCAATTAAATCGTCGTGGTTCTTAATTCCAGAAAAAATAGCGAAACCAAAATCATACATATTATCGATGGAAAGCATTTCAAATCAATTAGAAGTATTGAATTAAATTAGAATTACGGTAATGTGTTTTCCTGAAATATCTAACATCTTCTGAAACTAAAAAGTATTTATTTAAAAAGAAGAGCATAATAAGCAATGATCTTAAAATAAGTATTACTCTATCCAGTTTATCAATGCTGCACATAAGATACGATTTATTGTGGCATTTTTGGCAATCAGGAATAGTAATTTGCTCCGGACGGTCATAAGTTCGGACCTTTTAATATAAGGTTTATAAATCGAATATTCGAATATATTCGAATAATTACAAACAATTATTCGAATATCATTTCCATTATTCGTTCCCATCCCTAGATAATATCCATGTATTCCCCGCCGCGAGGCTGGGGATAATATTTGGAATTCCCTTCGTCCGTCCGAACGTCAGTCTACGCATCCGTCAGTCTATCAGTTTCATGTTTTGTTCGCTCCTTATGTCCGTTATATAATCTTTGAAGTAATTTTTATTACACCTGCCTAATTGTTACTAGGTCATTTAGATGGTGTGCAAACGTTTTCAGTCTCTTATGGCACAAGGTCAATGTCATAAGTAAAGGTCAAACGTTTAAGCCTTTAGTTTCATGTCCGAAATTAATATCTTATCCCGTTTGGAGGATGTTAAGAAAACCTTAATATGTGTATTTGCTCATGTCCTTTAGACGATCTGCATAAGTGCTGAGTCAGTCCTGTCGCTTTCTCAAGGTCACTTTCGATGGTCAATAGTTTGAGCCTCCGTATGTATTGTCCCGTCCATATCTGCTGTACCCTTGGACAGATTTTCATTAAACTGGGCGAATATGTTTAAGTCCTCAAAACAAAGTTCAAAAGTTATGCATCAGTCATATCGTCTCAAGGTCAATGCCACATTTAAAGGTCAATAGAGTTAGCCTCTTTTATTCCTCTACATCTCATACAGTCACTGAGTGATTTTTATGAAAAGTTAATGTCAATAAAAAGATGTGCAGAAGGCATGAGTCGGTTTCGCTGGGTTTTGACAAAGTCACTTGTAGTAAAAGTAAAAGTAGTAGTAGTATTGGTTTAAGAAGTAGTAGTAATTGTTAATGTTGTTCATGGTGTTGTATTATCATGAACGAGTAGTAGTGCATGTAGTAGAAGAGAATGAGTAGGAATACATGTAGTAGAAGAGACGGAGTAGTTGTACATGTATTAGAAGAGGAGAAGAAGTAGAAGAGGAGGAGAATTAATATGAGTAGAAGTATGAGCAGAAGGATGATGAATAGAAGTGGTAGGAGGAGGAGAATGAGTATGAGAAGTAGTACGAGGAGAAGGAGGATAAATAGTAGTAATAGGAGGAGCAGGAGAATGAGTATGAGTAGTAGTATGAGGAGAAGGAGGATGAATTCAAGTAGTAGGAGGAGGAGAATGAGTATGAGTAGTAGTATGAGGAGAAGGAGGATGAAAAGGAGTAGTAGTAGGAGGAGAATGAGTATGAGTAGTACTTTGAAGATAAATAGTAGCATGAGTAGAAGGAGGATGAATAGGAGTAGTAGAAGAGGAGGAGAATGAATATGAGTAGTAGTATAAGGACAAGGAGGATGAATAGGAGTTGTAGGAGGAGGAGGAGAATGAGAATGAGTAGTAGTTTGAGGAGAATGAGGATGAATAGGAGTAGTTGTAGGAGGAGAATGAGTATGAGTAGTATTATGAGGATGAGTAGTAGTATTATGAGGAGGAGGATAAATAGTAATAGTAGAAGGGGAGGAGAATGAATATGAGAAGTAGTATGAGGAGAAGGAGGATGAATAGAAGTAGAAGTAGGAGGAGAATGGGTATGATTAGAAGTATTAGGAGAAGGAAGATGAATAGAAGTAGTAGAAGGAGGAGGAGAATGAGTATGAATAGTAGTATGAGGAGAAGGAGGATGAATAGGAGTAGTAGTAGGAGGAGAATGAGTATGAGTAGTACTATGAGGAGAAGAAGGATGAATAGGAGTAGTAGTAGGATGAGAAAGAGGATGAATAGGAGCAGTAGTAGGAGGAGAATGAGTATGAGTAGTAGTATGAGGAGTAGGAGGATGAATAAAATTAGGAGGAGGAGGAGAATGAGAATGAGTAGAAGAATGAGGAGAAGGAGGATTAATAGAAGTAGTAGTAGGATGAGAATGAGTATGAGAAGTAGAATGAGGAGAAGGATGATGAATAGAAGTAGTAGTAGGAGGAGGAGAATGAGTATGAGTAGTAGTATGAGGAGAAGGAGAATCAATAGGAGTAGTAGTAGAAGGAGGAGAATGAGTATTAGTAGTAGTATGAGGAGAAGGAGGATGAATAGGAGTAGTAGTAGGAGAACGAGAATGAGTATGAGTAGTAGTATGAGGAGAAGGAGGATGATTAGGAGTAGTAGTAGGAGAACGAGAATGAGTATGAGTAGTAGTATGAGGAAAAGGAGAATGAAAAGGAGTAGTAGTAGGGGGAGGAGAATGAGTATGAGTAGTAGTATGAGGGGAAGGAGGATGAATAGAAGAAGTAGGAGGAGGAGAATGAGTATGAGAAGTAGTATGAAGAGAAAAAGGATGAATAGGAGAATGAGTATGAGTAGTAGTATGAGGAGAAGGAGGATGAATAGGAGTTGTAGTAGAAGAGGGAGAATGAGTATGAGTAGTAGTATGAGGAGAAGGAGGATGAATAGGAGTTGTAGTAGAAGGGGGAGAATGAGTATGAGTAGTACTATGAGGAGAAAGAGGATGAATAGGAGTAGTAGAAGTGGGAGAATTAGTATGAGGAGTAGTATGAGAAGAAGGAGGATGAATATAAGTATAAGGTGGAGCAGAATGAGTATGAGTAGTAGTATGAGGAGGAGGAGAAGGAGGCTGAATAGAAGTAGTAGAAGAGGAGGAGAATGCGTATGATAAGTAGTATGAGGAGGAGGAGGATGAATAGAAGTAGTAGAAGAGGAGGAGAATGAGTATGAGTAGTAGTATTAGGAGAAGGAGGCTGAATAGAAGTAGTAGAAGAGGAGGAGAATGCGTATGATTAGTAGTATGAGGAGAAGGAGGATGAATAGAAGTAGTAGGAGGAGGAGGATGAGTAGTAGTATGAGAGAAAGGAGGATGAATAGAAGTAGTAGGAGGAGGATGAGAATGAGTATGAGAAGAAGTATGAGGAGAAGGAGGGTGAATATGAGTAGTAGAAGGAGGAGAATGAGTATGAGGGTATTATGAGGAGAAGGAGGAAGAATAGGAGTAGTAGGATGAGGAGAATGAGTATTAGTAGTAGTATGAGGAGAAGGAGGATTAATAGGAGAAGTAGAAGAGAAGGAGAATGAGTATGAGTAGTAGTATGAGGAGAAGGAGGATGAATAGGAGTAGTAGTAGGAGAACGAGAATGAGTATGAGTAGTAGTATGAGGAGAAGGAGGATGAATAGGAGTAGTAGTAGGAGGACGAGAATGAGTATGAGTAGTAGTATGAGGAGAAGGAGGATGAATAGAAGTAGTACGAGGAGGAGGAGAAGAATGAGTATGAGTAGTAGTATGAGGAGAAGGAGGATGAATAGAAGTAGTACGAGGAGGAGGAGAAGAATGAGTATGAGTAGTAGTATGAGGAGAAGGAGGATGAATAGAAGTAGTACGAGGAGGAGGAGAAGAATGAGTATGAGTAGTAGTATGAGGAGAAGGAGGATGAATAGGAGT
>VMBQ01007293.1:0-32221 GCA_007657795.1 Dreissena rostriformis | reverse complement strand
AAGACATGTCATGCATGGTTTCATATCACATATGGTTTAAAAATAAATTTAATAACTATTTTCAGTAAAAAGAAATTAATTTACGAGTTTTTAAATTTGTTTTGCACAGGAAATAGAAGAGATTTTCGCTTCCTGTCAAAACAATCAAAATCATGAAAATGGCGGACAGTGTTAATCTTCAATGAAGGTCAACATGTAAACTTCTGTTCAATTGTGAATACGATCTAAACAAATTAAAAGCACAGCATCTCTTGTGCTTTGAACAATTTTTTTTATTATTATTTCACGGAAGATTTCAGTTTGAAATGGATAACAGTTTTCAAATGAAGTAAATATTTGCACATGTTAATCTACTTTCGCTTTTAACCTGAAGTTAGAACTTAGATGAAAAATTGAAACGATTTATTTTGTTTAAATTTGGTTGTCACAGTCAGTCAAATGATTTCTATAGCTTCTTGAACGGTTTGCTTTACTTTTGTTTCATTCATTCATTCAAGTGAAAACTGATTTTAATTAGTTTTATACTTACTGCAAATCGAAGTAACTAAAACCCACGCACGATAGTTGATACAATTACATTGACATCATAATTTATAAAAATCTTGTTACAATAAGTGGTATTGATGTTTTCTTTATTGTAGATATTTTATTTACATTCAGAGCAATTAACATCATTTATTGAACACATATTTGATGTAATAACACACAAGCATGCATTTGATATTAATATATGCAAGAAAACAGCAAACAAGATATGGTTAAGCTACATAGGACTTCTTACACTGCAACAGTGCTTTAATACCAGTGTTATAAATATTCATAGACTATTAGTGTATTAAAAATATAATTTCTCAAATAAAATAAAATAATTTTCCTACCTACCTACCCACCTGTAAAATCTAGGGTCGGTAAAGGGCAAACCAACAATATTTTACTGTGAATTTGTACTTGCTGTGTGTGTCCCTTGACCCTCATTTTGTTTATATTGCATATTGAATTGAATTATTAGCAATTTAGCATCCAGGATAGCATTGTATCAATTTATTACGCGCATCAACTTTTTAAATTGAAACTTTGAGGTAAAAAAACAGAGCGCTATACATGATCAAATACGGTACTTCTAAAAGGAAGACATAAATTAACCGGAATAAATTTACTAGAATGGCCAAACTTTAAACTCTAGATGTGCTCTGGTTAGAAAGATTGAACAATATACAAAATGCTAATTTTAATAATGTGTATGTAGTTCAATATATTCGATATATGTTCATGTTCCAATTGAGTGTTCGTGTATCGTATGAATAGATATCGTTGCGGGAAATTTAAATGGAATATATTATGCCATAAAAAAAAGAAGAAAAAAAAAGCATTTTGTATCTTGTTAAATCTATGTTACAAGACCACATCTAGCTTTTAAATTTTGGCTATCGCTATAAGGAACACTGATTGATTATGACTTAACTTTTTTGTTACGAAATATTTTACGAAATATTTTACGAAATAATCGTTGCTTTTGAGTTTTAATGGGGCTTTAATATCAATCTTGCTATCGCAGAGTGCACAGGTGGTTGGCCTATGTGTCTTATGTGTTATTGTACATATTTGGTTAGTCATTTTATAGACTTAGCAAAAAGAGACACAGCAAAACATCTAATGCAAACAAAACTACATAATTTCCAACACAAATATATTTGAACAATTTTAATTTCTAAAAGCTGCATATTTCCAGAGAATACTATTACCATTGGTTTGTATTTGATTTTGTAATGACGAAATCAATGCCGGTGGATCTTTCGGTAAGGTTACTATTGGAGATGAATGCTAGGTCACTTAACATTAACCATAAAGAATTTTGCAAATAATCACATGACGTTGTTGGTAAATATGATATAAATACAGGTACAATCCTTTGACATTAATATGATATTTATGTTATCTCACCCTTCGATTCGTTGTATAAACAAACACATGCTGGTCAGTGTCGCACAACAATAACATGTACAAACTGCCATTGTCAGGATTCATACTCATGGGAGTATATATTCGGTTCATAGTAAACATTCTCATAGAAGAAGTCGTTTGTTGAAAATGATGCGCTGTTGTGTCATATTTTGGTGTTGTCCCAACTTCGGCGTTCGATACCAGATAGTATAATGCACAAAAGTATTGAACGTGGGACTTAATTTAAGTAAAATATATAAAAATCAATATCAAACCAGAACTGAATAAAGAAAGGCTATCAGGTTGAACCCGACAAGTATTCTAGATGACAGATAATTGTTTGAAATCCCGATGCATTCTTGCTCTTTTCTTTACCTTGACTTTAGAATAAACAAGCAAATTCGTTGAATTGATATCCCCGCCAATTTCAAAATTGTGTGACAGACGGAATGACTGACGGACGGCCAATTATATATCCATCCGGCTTTGGCGGGTGGGGGTGGTACTAATTGTAATAAAACGGCAGGGCTAAACATTTAACATCTTTGTTTGTTTTATGACATCCGTCTTAAAGAGGAACATAGGACCCGGGCATTTAATATGGGGGCTCGGCAGGGATTTGTTCAGTTATAAACTGTTCCGAGAACTCTTCAGTAATACAATTAATAAAGAAGGTTATACATTTAGGTAATATATGCAATAATAGAGAGAGACAAGTAATATCGCAAGCAAATGGTCTATTGATTATGTGTAAATTATTCTTTTGTTCTTTGTAAGGATAACTTAACCCTATTCATCTAGTACCAATAGTACAAAGTTAGCGTTTTAAAGCTTTTGGATCTCTAAATTCTAACCTATGATACAATAGGTAAATAGGTATTGTTTGTGCATGAGGCATACACCGTATTTTTATAGCGCAAGTTGTGAAGTATTTGTGTACATTTGTTTGCAGACTAGTTGATAATGTTTACATCACATTTAAACTAACCATTTGAATCGCGATAATGTACTTATTGTTCAAAGGTGACATCAAAATAGTTGATTTACTAAATAAACTGTACCGGCATTGAACAACACGAGTATAAGACGTAGAGTTCTCAAATGCACATTCGTCAACACATGTTATACATACTTATTTATACTATTACTCAACAAAGGACAACACATACAGTTTAATGAACTACAAAGCCATACAAACGTCTCCCTCCATTGATTCAATATTTTGAAGACCTTGTTCATTGATTTTTTTTAAATGACACTTTTGTTAGATTAAAAACAAGAACTCCTCGGTCAGAGCCTCCCCCAAACAGGGCCTTGACAAGATTTTTTGCAACAAAACTGACCATAAGTGTTAAACTTTTCATATAAGTGTGACTACTTAGCCACTTAAATAAGTTTTTAGTTGACACAGAATTATGCACTTTGTTTAATCATCGTTTTAGTAAATTGGTTGCGAATATTATAATATTATAACTAGTGATGTCACGATGATCGAAGAAAACCGATTAATCGTTGTTGGATGAGATAGTCAGCGATCATCGATACTCTTTCCGGAAAATTGATGTCGCTGATTTAATAGATAATCATAAAAAAGACTGAAATTGAGATACACTCAGTCGGTAGTCAGTGGTTAGGATCTGTGCTCGTTTTTTATACAGTTTAAATCCCTTCCCTTTGTTGATATTGTTTAACATATCACCCGTTTATTGTGATATGAGTCTTTGACCTAGTGACACCAATTTCAATACGGGCCATCTACTGTCCAATGCCAATGTACATGGGAAATATTAAGCTTATCGGCCCCTCCGTTCACAAGTTATTGATTGGAGACAGTTTTAACTCTTAGTGTGGCAGTGAACTTGACCTTTAAACTAGTGACCCCAATTTCAATAGGGGTTATCACCTGGCAAAGGCCACTGCACATGTAAAGTATCAAGTCAATCGGTCAATCCGTTCACAAGGTATTGATCGGAAACGATTTCACACTCAGTGTGACAGTGACCTTGACATTTGACCTAGTAACCCCAAATTCAATAAGGGCCATCTACTGTCCAAGTCCAATGCACATAAGAACCAGCGAGCCAATCGGTCCCTTCGTGCAGAAGTTATTGCTCGGACACAGTTTTCACTCTTAGTGTAACAGTGATCTTGACCTTTGACCTAGTAACCCCAATTTCAGGTGCCATATACTAGCAAATTCCAATGCACATAAGAAGTATCAATCCCATTTGTCAATCCGTTCACAAGTTATTGATCGGAAACGAACTGGTCTACCGACAGACCGACCGACTGACATCCAGCAAAACAATATACCCCCTCTTCTTCGAAGGGGGACATAATAACCCCATAAAAGAATACTGTACATCAGGGATCGAAATAACAGTAATGAAGAAGGCTCATACTGAAAAAAAAAACACGTGCGTTTATGAGTAATCATCATTCGATATTGAAAATGGACTGCTTATATAAAGTATCAAATACATTACATTGTGTACCAGCTCGTATTGCAGAGTGGTAAACGTACTAGGTTTTAAATCCAAAGGTTAGTGTGTATGGGCGTAAACTTGTATTTATTTTTTATTTATTTCTAAGCTTCTATTATTGTTTAAAACCGGGGCTCTTTGGTTCCGATCTTTACATTCTGTCAATTGGAAGCAATGACGAACATAACATGCCAAAATCTTTGAACATGTCCCTTTAATACGAACACTCATGTTTAACATGATAACGTTACAAAATAACCATACTTTCAAAAGGAAAGTTAAAAAATGCAAACTTATCTTCCGCATGAACATTATTTGTTTTAGTGAGGTCATGTGACTAGTGATAATAGTTGATTTCCTGATGGAAAGTAGCATGTATCTGCTTAACAATCCATGTTTATGTTTAAGCAAAACTAGAAGTGTTATGGCTCTTAATTTTATTCACCATTTATGTGTGTGTACTGTTCTCTAAAATGGCAGAGGAAGAAATTTATAGTAAGTATTAAGTTTATAACATTTGGTTTTGATTCGCGAATAGAATTGCTGTTCTTTATGATCATCATAAAAAAAATATGAACAATTAAGTATATATCGTTTTGAAATTTAATTACCGTTGACACACATTTATTGTTCAGTCTTTGCGAAACTTCGCAAAACATTTTTCACAGTGATATATCGGCTCATTGTAAAGCTGGGGACGGGGTCTAAAACTTAGCCATCAGGTCGAAATTATGTTTTGCCCATTCTTCATGAAACGTGGTCAAAACATTTGTCCCAATAATATCTCATACGATTTCGAAACAATTGAATAAATAGTTTGAGGGCATAATTGCCCAATCTTTATGAACTTGGTCAAAACATTTGTCTCCTAAATATGTCGACCGATTTCGAGTCTTGGCTGAAATCAAAAATAATAATGTAACGTGGGGTCAAACTCAAGGTCACTAGGTAAAACTAGAAAAAAAAAGCTTGTGGACACTCTATTTGCCACATTTATTGCCTCTTAATCTTAATGATTCTTGGTCAGAACATTTGTTTCAATAATATCTAAGCCAAATTGGAAACTGTTTAATGTGTGGTCACAAACTAGGTCTCTAGGTCAAATTAAAGAAACAGTATGACAACACTATAGACTATAGACACATTGTTTGCTCAATCTTCATTAAACTTGGTCAGAACATAAGTCCCATAGCTCCGCTTAATTTAAAACGTGAGAATGTTGCGGGTCACTATGTCAAATTAAACAAAAGGCTTGATAACACTTAAGAAGTCACGTTTGTTTGTGCAATCTTCATGAGACATTAACATTTCTTGTAATGATGTCATAGACGAGTGCATTATGGTTCCTGTTCTTTGAAAATAATAGCCGCCATGAGGCGAAGCCTTATGTGGATATTATTTAACCATTTGAAGACTTAAGAAATTGTGATTACCATTTCATCGTGCAATTTGCTGAGAACATTAGTACTTTGCATATTTTGGGACTGAGTTCGAAAATGGTGATCTGGTGTTTGGGCTTTTTTCCTTTTAAGTCTATTGTGAACCTTACCGGCGCAGACAATTAAATAACATGGGTCTCTAGTGTGCGCCTAAAGGTCTGTGACCTACGGAATACCAATTAGGCCATCGTGGTAACACATTAAAATCCAGAGGGCGACAATGCGAGAGTTCGAAAATACGATGAAGAGAGTGCGAGAATTCGATGACGAGAGTGCGAGAATACGATGACGACAGTGCGAGAATACGATGACGACAGTGCGACAATGCGAGAGTGCGGGAATACGATGACAAGAGTGCGAGGATACGATGACGAGAGTGCGAGAATACGATGACGAGAGTGCGAGAATACGATGACAAGAGTGCGACAATGCGAGAATACGATGACGAGAGTGCGAGAATACGATGACGAAAGTGCGATAATACGATGAAGAAAGTTATATAATACGATAACGAGAGTGCGACAATACGATGGCGACATTACGATATGACATTGTCGCCATTGTACTATCGCATTGTCGCCATCGTACTATCGCGTTGTCGCACTGTCGTCATCGTACTCTCGCACTCTCGCATTGTCGTCATCGTATTATCGCACTCTCGTCATCGTATTATCGCACTCTCATCATCGTATTAACGCACTCTCGTCATCGTATTCTCGCACTCTCGCATTGTCGCCATCTGGATTTTAATGTGTAGCCACGATAGCATAACGGTATTCCGTATTTACCCTCTTGTTACACACGGGGTGGAATCATTGCGACGATAACGCTCGTGTTATGTGCGTAAAATGTCGCAATGCAGCTTCCGTTGTGGTGGCAATTTAAAAAAAAAAGATGCAAACGGTGAGTACGATTCTAGTTTTTTACGTTCCCCGAAGACATACAGACCTTAATTTAAAAATCGGGGAATGCTAATCGATACGAATATTAATATTGTTTACTATTCTGGCAAAATTCTTTAGAAAAGTCCGTTATCCTTACCTCAAGGCCTTTTCAAAGGTTGGTTCATGTGATGTTGACAATGAACAAGTCGCATATTTTTACGATATTATTATTTTTTTGTACAGAAAATCCCATTTTATATTCGTTTTTTTATAACTTTGGCTACAAAAAAATCGTAACCTCTCCTGAAAAGATGGCGTTGTACCCGTTGTTTATGAAAATGTTGTTGTCACGCGCACATGTTGTGGTCGCAATTTATTGTTGTGGTGCTGATGTGAAGTAAAACAGAAGACAAAACACTTTTATAATCCGCAATATACCGGTAAATATAGCAATTTGAAAAGTCAAAACAATGAGACAGGCGTAGCCGTATCAATCACCAATCAATGATCCAATACTTCGCTATACATTTGACTATTCACATAATTTTGTTTTTCCCTTCCTACACATCGGAGGATAATCATAACCCTCAGTATGAGCGCACGCAGATGAAGATGAAAAGTCCCGGACAATCAGTTTCCGGAAACGAAACAATTAAACCACTTACCTACGCTGAAGAGCTCGATTGTTTTCCAAATATTCCCTGAATTCAGGACTTAGTCTATTGTACATTGATCCTTTTTGACAATCTAGTCAGCAGTATGGGCCATCCGGTTTCGCCGAACGGATTTCCGTTTACGAGACTGAGAAATACACATTAGGCGATGACTAAAACAAAGGTCTGTGTTACATTGTGCGCTTGTTTGCTTATTTGCGGAGTACGGGCTGACGCATTTCCAACTAATTATTCGGAGCGAACAAACTGCGGTATTCGGTGATTTAATATTGACTTAGAGGCTGTCTGCTACCATATCTAGTGACGCTATGAAACCGTATCCGGTAGCAATGTTGTACGTTTTGACATCATCATCAATGAGATAATAATTAACGAGTAAACCATCAACAACCTATGTGCTTTCATTTTAGCATATTTTTCGTAACAATATAATCATCGTCTTTTTCATCGCCCATACAATAACATCTAATAAATTATAATCATCAACATCAACATCATCACTGTCATTATCATTAGCTTCAGAAGCAGTGACATTGTCATCATTATCACCATAATCATCATCACCAAAGTGTCATAGTTAAAATCATCATCCTTATATAATCTCGGAAGATCGATGTCGTCCTAGTGTTATGGTAGATTTCTCAATAAATCAGACACAATTTCATTACCCAAAATGTAACGGTGTAAGAAATTAGTAGTAAAATCATCATAAGTACGCAAGTAAGACTTGAACTCAAAAGACAATTAAATATAATACATACTTTGATACCAGAGATCCATTATCTATATAAATAGTTAGGACAATACACGTCACGTATCAATATTTGTTGTCTATTTTCATGTGAATTATAATAACAGCGATTAAAAGGTCAATTAATAATAATAATACTTACTGCTCCAAACACCGCAAATCGTGTCTGTTGCTTATAAGTATTTAAGTACAAACACTTGTTTCAATTGAAACATCTGTCACAACTGGGTTTTAACTGCAACGATTTTTTTTCATAAACAACGGGTACAACGCCTTCTTTTCAGCAGAGGTTACGATATTTTTTTGTAGCCGAGCATAGTTGTTAAAAAACGAATATAAAATGGGATTTTCTGTACAAACATATAATAATATCGTTAAAATATGCGACTTGATCATTGTCAACATCACATGAACCAACCTTTGTAAAGTCCTTGAGGTTAGGATATCGGATTTTTCTCAAGAATTTTGCCAGAATAGTAAACAATATTAATGTTCGTATCGAATATCATTCCACGATTTTTAAATTAAGGTCTCTTTGTCTTCGGGAAACGTAAAAAACTAGAATCGTACTCAACGTTTGCATCATTTTTATGAAATTGCCACCACAACGGAAGCTGCATTGCGACATTTTACGCACAACACACGAGCGTTATGGTCGCAATGATTCCACCCCGTTTTACAAGGTTAGTCAAGTTATCAGGATTTTCTATTTGAAGTACATATGCCAAAAGTATGAAATGATTATCGTATGCATTGCTTGTTATGTAAGTTTGAATTGTCCGTATACATTTATATTCGCGTTCAAGACATTGAGGGTGCTGTGTTATAACGCTTAAAAGTATTCAGTCGATTTATTTCCTTTACGTAATATATTACCTTGGTTAGTCGCGGTTAAGTGTACCTCCGAGTTATTTTTGAACTTCGTAACAGGAAACACATCTTGATAATCATGTCCTGTTTGAGGGTTCATGTTACCGAAGCGGCGTTCTTATTCAACAGCAAACAATTCAGTCATGAATCGACACTCTTAAACATTCCCATGCCCTTGTTTGTAAAGGGACAATGCTTTTTGATTGGCATAAAAATTAAAAACAAAATATAAACAAAACGTAATAGTATGGCGCCATACTAATGAATACAAAGATATTTTACATGAAAGTTAGACCTAACTACATCAGGGCTTACGAATTATAATCAGAGTGTGTTTTTTTTGTAAATTCAGGAAGCCTTTATTGTGAACATTTAACATTTCTAAATTGTCTTGTGAACAGTTAACATTTCTGAATTGTCTTGTGAACAGTTAACATTATTAATTGTATAAATAGTTTAAGTCTCGTGTGAGGGAAATTCACATGTTTGCGGATTGAATATTATTGTATATTTAGCCAGTTCTAAAGAAATATTACGCGTTGTGAATGAAAAGGAAAGAATAAACCATAGCTGATATATAATTAAATATTTTACTCCGTTACAAAGTAACCTGAAATCGGAATTATACATATTGCGAAGACGTTTGAAACAACAACGACTGAAAATTTACAATTGTTTCTGTTGTTGTAAACAATCGATTAATATGTTTATATTACAGCCGTGTTGAAATCAAATGTTTCTTTTTCTCATTTATTGAAGGTTCGTTACTTTGGGGAAGTATTTTATAACTTGTTTTATCGTAACGTTTATTGTTTGTTAGTTGTTGCTGTTTATTTTGTATATGAGCAAGTCCTTAAAGCAAAAATACGATATTGGTTTCTCAATAAACGTGGTTGTGTACACTTAATGATGAAATACCTTTTTGTCGCACATATAGTTTATTGTATCGTTTGGAGTTCATAAAACATATTTTGAACTATTGTAAAACGGAACTTATTGATACAAATACTATCAAGTCATCCATATAACCACGGCACTAATTAACTGGTTTTTTGTGAAGGGTTTCATAAGGTAAACACGATTGCTTAGCACTGCTACTTCCAGTGCCGTTTCAGTAAAGTAAGGATAAGTACATCATACCAAAGAACTGCTTAACGTATTAGCTTCGTTTCGAACAATTGCAGTATCACTTTGTCTGGCTAGTTTAAACAGATCCACATGTTCGTATTTTTTTACAATAAATCAAATATAAAGAACAAAAGCACTGCGTTCCCAGGGGCGGTTTATCCAGGATTTCTGGTTAGGTGGGGGGGGGCGGGATATTGAAAGATTTGCTGGGGGTCCAGGGGGCTGCTAGGGCCCCTGGTGGGTGCAGGGCGAAGCCCGGCTAGGGGGTGTAGGGGGCAAAGCCCCCCTTGTAAGCTCCACGATTTAAGTGATTTTGAAGGCTTTGACAACCACTTCTCGAGCATGTCACGCCTTATATGCTTTCATCAAAGTACCTTCTTATAATGCCAAAAAAGTGCATAGTGTATACGTAATACGGTGGATAAGGCCGAAGAAATGCTATAAAGAAGAACACACTGACGGTTATATAGGCTAGTCTTCCCACAGCTTTGGGATAAAAGCTTGTCAAAGTCTTCTGCATTTTCGCTCGTTTTGGCGTTTGCGAATCCATCTTTGTTGACATAAAATGCAGCGAAAAGATAATCAATGTGCAAAAAGAGGGATACATCAGAATCGCAAAGTTCGACTTGAAAAACCGGGGGCTAATGTTAAAACATTAAGCGATTGTCTGTGATAAGTGGGAAATGTTGTGTACGAAAAAGAAGAAATAATGAGTTTAAATAGGTGATTTAGATCTAGTTAAGTGTGAAACATCAAATGAATTGACTTTACTTTCGCGATTTTAGGGGGAGCGTACGCCGCGTCCGCCCCCCCCCTTTGGAGCCGCCTATGGTTCCTATATTTAATAATTTATATAACCCGATAGTTGCCCGGGTTCATCGAATGTAATAGTGGTTGACGACAGGGTATGGATTGCAATGTATAAGTGAGGAGAATGTTGTTTATCCCACTACTATTGCTGGTTAAATGCGTATTTAATTGACGGCATATAGGCTGTGATCTTCATAGCTATCAAATCAACTTTATTGAGTATGTACGTTTGAATAGAATGTGAATGATTGTTTCGCTAAGAAATTGATAACATTCAGCATGTTGACGTATTTCACTCTTATCTGAATTCTTTGTAGCTACTGAGATACATATGCATGCATATTGGACTGTTGGGCGAATGTCGACGTTATGCACAAAGTAATGTGATTTGTTTATTGTTATTACACAAATCCCAAATATTAAAGCACAACCAGACAGACGGACAGCCAGGTAGACCGATATATAGACGGTCAGACGGACTTACAGAAAGACAGACAGACAAATAAGCTAAGTAAAATGATGATTTGGGTACACTAAGTGCCCTGTCTTCAAGTTAAGAACAAAAACAAAAATAACTTGACTACAAGTTCAAGTGATCACATTGTTTGGTACGGGATAAAGACAACATTAATATTGTATAAGTCATTTATTTAATAAATAAACAATACATACAATTAACACCGGAATAATGACCAACAATTGCAAAAACACGTAATCATAACAACACAAATAGTTTTGGTTTGCTTTCAAAGTGAAGTTTCAGAAACTGTGTTTGTTTATATCTCACTTATTATATATTTATTTAAATATTAAGGAAAAGTTACAGAACAAAACGTTTTTTTTAATAATATAGTCAAACATAATATTAAAATAGTTATCGAAAATCTTCCTATATTCTCAACCGTTATCAGAAATTGTTGGAATTTAACGTATGTAACTGATATATGTGTACATCTTTACAGGGTCTTCTCAAACAAACACTAGGCTCCTTCAACAAACATTTGATAGCATTCTGGGATGTAAATGATCAAACAAAATGGCGAGTCTATCCGCTGTGTTCACTGAGAAGGAAAGAACGAACTGGCTGAAGGCGTGGCTGGCAGTTGACGTTGCAAAATCTGGCTTGGAACAGTTCGCGGAGAACGAGGCTAAAACTTTACACGCCAATATATACAATGCTGTCAGTTCAAGTATTCAGGCGCAAGCCGCATGCATAGGCTGTGATACTGCAAACTTGCTGAAATGCCCAACACAAGGCGTATGCAATAAACGAGGAACACATGGTACATGCAAATCTATGCATGATACAACGGCAAAACAACCACGACACTGTCCTGCCAATGTGTGTAATAACGTTCATAACGAGATTGTAAAGCAGCATAAATATTCCAAACCGTCTTGGAAAAATACAACAGCAAAACAATGGGCTACAAATCCATGGCAAATTGCCAAGGCTTATTTACCTCCAGACGGATATGCTGGAAAGAGTTCGGTTCACGATACAGACTTGAATGGAATCATCAGTTTTATGATGAACTGCAAACACTTTGACAACAGGTTTTCATTCCCCATAGCTTCAGGAAAACAAAGTCCTCCGTGTATACTGACAAAGGTTAGTGTATTATTATGAATTATGATTATTGCATAATTTTGCCTGCGATGAGAACATGTTTTAATTGAACCACCCCAGCCCATCCAGTCAAGTTTTGCACCTTTTATCTTCAATGCTATCAAAAATATTTGTTGAAAACTTCATTATTAAATACTAAATTTAAGAATTAAACACCGCATTAAAGGAGAGAAATACAGCTCTGTTTTCTTGGCGAACATTTCTTTATGTGCTAAAGTATTCCATAGATTCCAATAGTCAGAATGTCATGAAATATATTCTCTTACTAAACACTTTAACTGGACAATAAAAAAAAAGCAAATACAAATAAGTGACGTTTTTACGGGATATATTTGCTCATATTAGTGCATCAGACGGCACAGAGCACTCGTTCAACGTGTGATCGCTCGCTGTCATAGTTGCAATAATCCAACTGCCAGCAACTGACCCTCCGGGTCACTGGGAGTTGCAACTCATAAAGGCTTTTTTTAGTTAAGATCGCCTTCTATAATCCAGGCGGCGTTTTAATCGGTAATTGAGCCGCATAAAATGTTTTCTGGCATAAATAAACACAACAATATCATACATATATCCATAATGCACAAATTAAAACAACTTACGTGATATGGTGTGCTTGTAGAATAATTATATGAATTCAAGTTTCAAACACGTCAACGGTTCATGAGAAGTTTTTGCAATGGACAACGCCGAGTATTCCGAATTGTACAATATGCTCAACATATATATTTCGAATTTGAAAATAAATGGTGATACATCGACTATCTCCGGAATGCTCCGCACGATAGATCCCGTGTCTAATCAACGTGATACATCGACTTTCTCCGGAACTGTCGTGCAAGAGATTGAATCGTCAATTCAAAACTTTACGTTTATTATAACTAATATGATACAATTGCTTATAATGTCATTAACCGATTTAAAGTATACCATAATATAAATCGGTGAAATAATTACCATATAGTTGTTTCTATAAAAAGTTTCTTTCGAAGGTCATCTATAGATGCCTTTGGAGTACTTCGACATGTAGAAAGTTTGTTTTTTCCGTTCGTTCCTAGTGTCAATACCTTGTATATTATGGTATATTTCACTCTTATCAGCGACAGTTGAAGTAACATAACGTCACTACGTTGCATAAAACACAAACGCAACAGCAGTAAATATTTTAATGTGGGCTATAAAGATAGATTAGAACACGTCATAACTATTACATTCAAAAGCAGTGAAATTATGTCTCGTATGTATAAGGTCAAATTCCAAATAGTGTTACAAACTCCGCAAAGTATTGGTTAGATTATATATTCTGGATCCTTCATGAACGTCTGAATGTGTGGGTGCCCGTAATGTTCAGTACGATTTGCCAAAATGCAATTCATATTATTATTTGCTACACATTGCTTACTTTATTTCACATTGTTTGCTCCTGTGCACAGCGTACATGGTGAGCGTTTGTTTTCACCTTTTGTAAGTTGTTCCTCGTTCGTCATGTGTTGTCCGTTGTGGGCCGTGTCTCGTCAACATTTACACTAGAAAACATCAGAGGCACTATTATTTGCCCAATTTTCATAATAACATAGTTTAAACAGTTGCCTCAATAATAGATCAGCCTAGTTCGAAACTAGGTAGCGTGGAATAACAATACTAGATCACTAGATCAAATAAAAGAACAAACTTGTTAACACTCTAAAAGTAATATTTTTATCTTCACGAAACTTGATCAAAACATTTATTGTGATGATAGCCCATCATGGAACTTGCTATGAGCCAATGGTCTTATGATATCTCGGTAGAATTTGAAAATGGTTCTGGTCCTTTCAAAACATATGACCGTCAGGGAGCCGGGCAGTTTTCCGTATGTGTCGAAAGTAAAAACTTTTGAACAAAAATATGTTTCCTCAGATCAGATTTGCCTTCATAAACGCATGAATTATGACTGATTTGATACCGGTTTACTTTTTTAAATGCATGTTTACCATTTGAGACTGATTTATTAGACTTTATACGCCCAAATACATCATGACCANTTAAAATACGTCTTTTTTATTATTCTGACAAACGGATCCTTTACAGAACTGCCATACAGTTGCATATTAATCAATACTTGTTGTACACTACGAAATAAACAAATTATCTACTGAACGTCACGCACGTACCAGAACAATATAAGTGCAAACATAATGCGGTATATTCATTTCGCCATAGATAACTATATAATGGTGAAACACAAATCAATTTTTTATAGCGGTAACCACATCATTAGAATAATAACGTTCGTTAACGCTTAATTATGCTAAAATAACTTGCCTTTGTCTGCAAAAACCTCGCACGCCATTCAAGGCAAATGTGTCTAACGCAAACTGAGGTAATGTTACCATGTCAACCAAATTTGTTAGGGACGTATAATAATAAAACAAACACTAATACACTAGTATATGACTCTAAAAATTACACAACGATACAACATGTTGAACAACTATACCACTATTGAAATAATACACTAGTATATGACTCTTTAGATTGAATAGCTACTTCATTGATTACAATTTAATACAACGGTGCATCATGTTGACCGACTATACCACTATACTCAAGCGGTATGTGGTTCAACGTTGTTTTAATTATTTAATTAATTGGACATTATAATTTCTATTCATTTGTTGTTATTTTTTACATTTAATCCATTTCAATATTATTAATTAGTGTTGAACATTTTTCCAATTCAAATGAAATGTTTAGTCCATTTCCGCTTACCATATATATCGTCTATTTTAATAGCAAACTCATTTTCGATAAATGTCAATCGCTTATCTGTAAAATCTAAATCATTAAATGCAAGTGATTCGAACTTGTTTTAGAGACTCACATTGAAATATTAGGTCTGAATTAGACTGAATAAGTGACAAGCATGTTTTTTTCTATGGTTTGTGTCATTTAGAAATTGTATTGGACTGTGTTTTCTTAGTGTGCGTGTGATTCTATGGGTAAGTTTTTGTTCTACATCATCAATTCGCGAATACTGACTCTTTTTTCATACACGATATAGTGATTACGGTCATACGCACGTACTCAATGGAAATCCTATGATGTACAACCCTCAACAAAAAATGTCGTTGTTTGACATGTAATAAGAACAATAATACTAGCTGGCTTTTACTGATATTTAGCTGATCTTTTAGATTGTTAAAGTTCAATTCCTCAACGGTTAACTTGAAATATTTCAATGAGAATGACCAGCAGATTTAAAGTGTTTGTATATATATATTGTAGTCGTTTGTCGTAACCTATTTTAGAACAGTGCTCCCTAAAGCGAGGTTTTAGCGTTCATTTCATGTACAAGCATACACTACGTGATCGGTTGTTCAAGACATATTTGTGTTCATTTTGAGCGCAAATTTACGGAAATTTACTAACGATTTCACACACGATCTAGTATCTTAATAATAACAGCGCTAATACTCCCTAGAGTTGCACGTATTAAAGGACGGATATACATTACACGTTAAGTTATTATATATGGAACAGATGGTGTAGGCTTTGGATAATGTTTATCATTGAATACTCCTGTAATCGGAATCATCTTTTTCTCGTGATGTATTACAGGAGACGCAGCGAATCACGATGATTCCCTGTAAATTCGCACGGATCTCGCAATAATATTCCAAGAACGCCTTTGATGTTAAGCATCAAATGAGAGCCATTTAACAGTTCATATTGCGGAACAAGTAAGCCAATACTAGTCGTGGCCATTGCGTCAAGATATAACACGTTTTGCGTTTCTCATTCTACACGTTTTACATAAAAAATGAAATTTGTTACAATATGACAAATTTACAAATGTACTGAAAACATTTGAGGTATAAGTAACCAATCCCTTAAACGACAGTTTAAGCGCAAATCAGTCAGCTCAATTAAGGAATCACATCTCCTGATTTGCAACTCTGAATGGTTGGTTTTAGTTCTTCTGTATATGTATATTTAACATCAAATATCCGCATATTGAAGGTCGGGGTTCGGGGATAGGGAGTGAGCAACAAACCTCATGTATATGCATTCACCATGATGGATTATGTACGAATACATGGAGAAAAACTTCTGCTTTTATTTAAATAAAAGACATTGAATATATAGCAAAGCAATCTGAACTTAAGGGGGCTGAAGAGTTTTGTTAGTGCACCAAAATATTGATGCCGACAATCTGACCTTGAAAGAAAGGACGTTATGAAGAACTTAACAAGCATTTATAATACAATTCATCTATGATATAGACAACGTTGGAAGTCTGTAAAGAAAACAAAAATTGTATATTGAAAAAATTGTTTTACGATCTAAGAAAACTATGTATACTCGAGTGTGTGGTGAATGCATCAGGCAACGAAATATACTTTTTCCGCATAACTTGTTGTTTTGTGAGAGCAAGCAACGAATGACACCACTGAACAGAGATTGGATCTTACTGATGCGACAGTAGCACATCTAATCGAGAGAAAACAGTTTAAATAATGTTAGGTTAAGCTAACGAACTCGTAACAACAAAATATAATGGCATGCAAATTACGAACGAATAATAGTTTTTTATTAAACACAATCGTTACTTCTTCCAAAATTGTAAAAAATACATAAATAAATGAATAACTACTCTTACTCGAGTGTTAGAGTATATAGAGTTTATTGCACGCCGCACTTCTTTGCAACGCGCTATAAATGAACGACCTGATTAATAAGGTGATTGATCGCTCATGTATCTCGTGCTGATTCATCGAAAGTTGCATTTTTAGTTGGTATTGTCATAAGTTTCAAAACAAAATCTGTAGTATTGACAAGTTGTCAATAGGTATTGTTTTGTATTTGTCTTTATTTACTTTCCCACTAAATAAATAGCAAACAACAAACACTAATACCAGACTAAATATTGAACTTTAATTTAAAAACAAAACGCACAACAAAAAGCTTTGTGATGAAAATTAAAACGCGATTGCTTTGTTTCTTAATAGATTACTTGTTTATGATGAAGACCCAATCAAAGTTTATGGCTTTAACATCGTCACCAGTTAACGATTTATTACGTTAACGCTGAGGACTGCCCAAATGAATGTATACTGTCTGCCAGCTTCTTTTAGATTGTTTACATTATCTCATGAAGTCTTGTACTTTGAGTTATTGAGCAGTTGGATACAGAAACACGTTAAGATTCCAGAATTAAGGCAACGTGGTGCTTGGATTTCAATTAGGATCAAAGAAAATGTAAACGTTGTTGGTGATGCCGTCTTAAGTGCTCCGAATCTTGCAGAATACGTTTTCTATTTCTTTCGCTCTTTTAAGATATTATTTCAATCTAACGAATGAAACTGAACATTAGTACAGGTAATGTAATATGACATTATTATGCAGATAAGTTTTAGTTATGAAGACATAAAGAACAATTGTAATCATTATGACATTCTAATGGACAGTTTAAAGGCAAAAGGAAAAAAAAAACAATTACGTTGGCTAACAAACAGCAACTTGGTTTGAACAGTCTTTAAGAAATGTGTTGTTGTTGTATTTCTTTTTCATTGATAAATGCATACACCAGAAAAAAACGAGAACTCGAGTACAATAGAAAAAGACAAATAAATTCAAAGCATTATGCATTTTTCAAAAGATAAATAGTTTTTGGCGAAGCGCAAAGCAAATTCTATAGCGGTAACAACATCATTAGGAACTATTAAGTTAACGCTGACAAATGTGATTAGTGTCCGGATTACGTACTTCTGTCTAACAACACGTTATATTGGATGTATTCATCCGAGAAAAATGAAATATAGAGAAACAGTAACGATTATTTTTATTGATCACTGTTGTTTGAATGGTTTAAACAGTGAATTACTGCTATATGACGTTATTGTTGACGTTTTGATGTTAAGTTCTTGTGAATTCGCCCTCTAAACCGATTATCATTCAGCATGATACGCATGTAAAAGTTAAAAGCGTTTTGGTAAGCATATTTGTTATCGACTTTTAATTAAATATGTATTTTTACCAACATGTATGGGAGTTAGCAATACAGAACTAAGATATTGCTGCCAATGCCAATGATTGGCTATGCTGTGTTTTGGATCACACTATCGAGAATAGATGCTGTAGTTTATTTTCTAATGGTTGGTGAATTCCGGGAAAAAAAACATATGGATTCACAAATGCAATAAGCTAACGTTTCCTGATTGGTTAATACACGGTCACACACGGTGAAGACAGGAAATTGGATGCTCAAGACGGTTAAGTTTTTTACTTAAACTTCCACAGCTAATATCAGGGTTATGCATATTATGATAACAAAGACAAACGCAGTCATTTCTCTTTTGAAGAATGGTGTTATAAGTAGGGTGCGTATGTCAATGGAAATGTATAGCGTTAAAACAGGAGAAAAACTTCGATCGAAAATCATGATACTTTGCTTGATCACGTTGTTTGAATTTACCAACTAAAGATCGAGCAAATGTAATGTTCAAACTCATTGAAATGAATAACGATGCTGATTTGTATTTAAGGCCACATTTGAATATCTAACAGATCTTCAATTATATCGAATGACATGCAAATAAAAAACGAATTGATGTGTTTAATTGGGGCGTTAAACTGTTGTTTCAAATACAATGGAAAATGTCCCCATTCATATTTGCAATGATATGAATGAACCCTCTTTTTTTTGTATAAAGCATAGAATAATGCCAAGTTCTCCCCGATGGTGACGTTTTCTTCTTAATATAATTGTGTATGGCATTAAGTTGACGCCTTTTTCGCTGAAGCTATATTGTGTTTGTATAAACACTAAATGTGTAAAATCACAATCGCGTCTTTGAATATTCAATGTAAAATGTAAATATTATATAAAATATGTTTATTCTTAATATCGAAATTAAAATTAATTTGTAGAAGGCTCAATATATTATTTATCGACTATTCAAATATCAAGTTTTAAATAATGTATTGTTAACACTGTGTTTATTATTTAGAATTCAATATGTATTAACGTGGACTATCACCAGTATTTTCTAGAGTGTAAATTATTTTATTCCTATTACAACGTGGAAATCACTGCTAAATAAGTTGTCGCAGTTGACAATTGCTTGATTGTAACTTCCAGTGACGAGCATTTCTTCCATGACACTTACAATAATAATAAAAAACTGTAATTTTTTTCAGCGAAACGTAATAGAGTCAAGGCAATAACAGATTCACAAACATTTGTATTTGTTGTTACAATTTCACACAGGAACACTTAAACTTCAGGAGAAAAATATTGTTCTCAACCATAAGTCTTTTGACAAGTGACACATGTCATGTTATTAATTGCTTCAATTGAAATAAACAGTAACACGATAAAACAATACTTTTACTTTTGTATTCANTAAAACTGTTGAACCACATTTCAGTCTTATAATATTACCTTTATAGACAACCTGCTGCATTATCCTACTAGCATAACATAAGATTGTATATGCAAATAATGTTTAAGATATCGTGCATAAATGATGCACCATTAATTTGTATTCAGATAGAGTTGCAACATTCAATATATTTTGAACTGGTACTTCTAAAGCTGATACAGTGTGTGTGCATGATTCCCTGTTTCATTGGCTGAAAACGAAATTTTTAAAATCGTTCGGAACGTATTGTTTGAGAAATACAGTTCTCTTTCCGCGACTTTTTCTAAGATTACCTTTGATCTTGATTTATTTAAGAAAGTTTAATGTAAAAAGAGAAAACCAATATAATTTTCTAATCAAGGTCGTGCACACTTAAACTAAGTGTTAATGTTCACAAAAATAATTGGTGCTTGTTTTGGTATAAAAACGTTATAAAGAAGTTCAAAAATTGCTTGAAATGACAACACTTTCTGAAAACAAAAGCTGTTTATATTTGCCTGAAAAATGTGTGTAGCAATAATGACTAAGTTGATTAATAGTACGTATACGATGAATATATTACTATTAAAATATGCGGTGACATATGATGTTGTATAAATATTTCTACTGATTGTTATACTTAATATTAACCTGAACAGCTATTGTCTTATCAAAGAAGTTGCATGTTTCATTTCTCACTCTGAACAAAACAACTTTCAAACATCAGCCGATATTAACAGCACACTTGTGAATAATGCGATGGGTATAAGAACAACGAGACGTGAGTAGATAACTAGTTTATTGTGAAGATCCTATCAATGTTAATGTGAAACCAACAGCATTAAGGAAGATTATGGCGTAAGTGCTGATACATGCCTCAATGAATTTATTCTGTCAGGCTTAGCTTGTCTAAGAAATGCTTAAGACTATCGTCTTTATTCGGGTGTATAGTTATTTTGAGCAGTTAGATAAGCCAGCACTTTATATGTGATGTGTACCATGAAATGAAACGGGTTAATATTTTGAAAAAAACGTGACCCATCAATCTTCATTAAGATCCGAGCGAATTGTTGCCTTGTCTAAAGTGCTCTTTTTGAGTAAGTTTTTGATTTTATTTGTTAATATATCAGAAGATAGATAATGCTTAAAAAGTATATACACTCAGGTGAAACATTCAGACATATGTAGATTAAATTTGACAATTGTCCGACTTCTATTTTGTTGGTAATGAATAAATCCTAAGACATCGACATTGTCTCTCGAACATGACCTTCTGATGTTTGGTAGATTCAACGCAGGAACGATCAGTTCGGTTGCAAATGATTGGAAACTGCTAGCTTTGTACGTGTTTTGTTAACTATTTACAATACAACATATAATTCGTCATATGAGCATAAGAACTGAAAAATAATAAGAGGAACACGTTTGTTCACATTTGACCTAAAACACATTCCGAACAAGACAGGTTACACTAACTTAAATAGTTAATTACTGAACGTCACGCACAATATTAATGCAAACATAATGCGATTCATGACGTTCGCCGAAGAAAACTATTTAATAGTGATACCCAAATCCTATTTGTATAGCGGTAACAAAATCATAAAAATAATAACGTTCGTAAAAGCTTAACGCTAGGACAGAAAAGATAAGATAACGTGCTTTTGTTTGCAAGGGATTCTTATTCCCAACAGAAAATGCAAAGAAACTAAATATATGTTTATTTGCCGGAGATCATTGGAAAAAAACCTCACGCCGTTCAAAGCAAATGAGTCTAACGTAAGCTAAGGTAATGTTACCATGTCAACGGACTTTGTTAGAGACGTGTTATAACAAAAACTAATGCACTATTATATTACAGAGAAGATCGAATTGCTACATCATTCATTAAAGTTTAATACAACGATACAACATGTTGACCAACTTAACTAATATAATATGGAGCGGTATAGGTTCATAATTGTTGTAATAATTTAATTAATTGGGAATTGCAATGTTTCCTTTTTTCTTTTCTTTTTACATTTTATTCATTTCTTTGTTATAAATTCCAGTTGAAATTCATCATTTAAATAAAATTTTAGTCCATTTCCGTTTACCAACTCTCGCCTATTTTGTAACCATACTTTGTTATGCTAAATGCCAATCGCTTATCCCCAAATCTTAATCCTTAAATGCAAGTGCAATACGTCAGTTGAAAATTGCTTCAGAAACTCACGTGGAAATATTCGCTCTGAATGAAATTGGGTAAGTGATAAGCATATGTGTCTTCATTTTTCTATGGTTTGTGTCAATTAGAGATTTTTTTTTACTGGTATTAGTGTGCGTGTGATTCTGTGGGTTGGTTTTTGTTTTACATCATAAATTCAGGAATACTGACTCTCTTTCATATACGATATAGTTATTACGACCACGCGTTAGGATTCAATGGAAATTCTAGGACGTAAAACTCTTAACGAAACAATGCCGTTGTTTGACTTGTACTTAGAACAATAATACTAGATAGCTTTTTACTGATATTTAGCTGATATTTGATACTGTGAAAGCTTAATTCCTCAACGGTTTAGTTGAAATAATTGACTGAGAATGGCCAGCAGTTTGAATATGTTAATATGTATAAAAGAATAATTTATTGTCGAGTTTTTAGCTTTCATTTTATGTAATAGCATACAATACGTGATCGGATGCTCATGAAATATGTGTTTATTGTGACTGCCAATTTACAGAAATTTACCCAACGATATAACACACTGTCTACTATTAAATAATAACAGCTTAAATACACCTTGTAGTTGCACGTATTGATGGACGTATTGATATTCGGATATAGATTACACGTTATTAGAATTACGAACATATGGTGTAGGCGGTTTAGAAAATACACAAATGGTTTACAATCATTCGGTAATGGAATACTATTTGTATCTGAATCATCTTTGTCTCGTGATGTGTCCCCGGGGATGCATTGAACCGCGATGATTCTCTGTGAATTCGCGCGGATCTTGCATTAATATCCCAAGAACGCCTTTAATGTGAAGCATCAAATGAGAATCATTAAACAGTTTATATTGCGGCTAAGTAAAACAATACTAGGCATGACCATTGCGTCCTGACATTACACGTTTTGCGTTTCTAATTCTGCAAGTGTTACTTAATCTAATGATATTTGGTACAATCTGACAGCAAGACAAATGTAATGAAGGCATAAGTAACCAATCCCCTAAACGACTGTTTAAGTGCAAATCAGTTAGCTCAATTAAGGAATCACATCACACTGAACACATTACAGGTATGTTTTGAACATCCAGTAGCCACATTTTGAGCAACACAACTCAGTAAAATGCATATGATGGATTATGTAAAAATAATGGAGAGCTAATTCTGCTCCTATTTAAATAAGCGATATACATAAAATATATTAGCGAAGCAATTTAAAATCACTTTAGGGTAACTGAAGAGTTTTTTTGACTGCACAAAAAAATTGATGTCGAAAATCTAAACAATCCAAAAAAAAAGGACGGCATGACTTAAAAACTCAAAAAGCATTTACAATAAAATCCATGAACAGCTATGGAAGCCTGTCAAGAAAACAAAAATCGTCTGTGGTATGTAATGTCTGTCAGCTTCTTTTATATTGTTTATATTATCTTTAAAAATCTTGTACTTTTGTAAATTTAGCAGTTTAACAGCAACACTTCAG
The DNA here is from genome assembly GCA_007657795.1 of Dreissena rostriformis. Taxonomy (NCBI): domain Eukaryota; kingdom Metazoa; phylum Mollusca; class Bivalvia; order Myida; family Dreissenidae; genus Dreissena; species Dreissena rostriformis. The sequence goes on along the minus strand of VMBQ01007293.1, from coordinate 8,532 downwards.
GTTGAATATATTGAAGCAACGTGGTGTATGTATTTCAATTAGGATCCCCAAAAATTACACGTTGATGTTTGTGTCGTCTTACATGCTCCATATATTTCATAATAGGTCTTCTATTTATTCTGCTCGTTGAGAGAAATTTTAGATATAATGCCTGAAAATGAACATAAATAGATACAGTCAACATAATACGACATTAGTTTTTAGATTAGATTAAGTACTGAAAAAATTCCTTAACCATTTTAATCACTATGACAGTTTTATGAAACGTTCAAAGCAAACGGGAAGAAATGAATTACGTAGGCTAAAACAGCAAATTTGTTTGCACTTTTTGAAGAAATGTGTTGTTGTTTTTCTTTTCCATTGAGAAACTCACACAAGAAAAAGAAGAGAACTCATCTACAATAGAAAAAGACAAATCAATACAAAGCGTAATGCATTTCTCCATGGATAACTAGTTTCTGGCGAAGCGCAAATCACATTTTATAGCGGTAACAACATCATTAGATAAGGAAGTATTAAGTTAACGCTGACACATGTGATTAGGGTCCGGATGAAGTACGTATGTCTAAAAACGCGTTGTATTTGATGTATTCATCAGAAAACAAGAAATAAGAAATTACTGTGAAACAGTGAAGGTTACCTATATTTGTCACTGTTTAGTGTGTACTGTTTAAACATTGAATTACTTCTTTTATGACATTATGATGTTTAATTCTTGTGAAAGTGTCCTCTTAAAACAATTATCATGCATAATAATATGCATGCAAAGAGAACCTATGTTTTATCCACTTTAAATAAAATACGTGTTTTCACCAACAAATATTTATAGGGGTGAGCTAATAATAACTATGATGTTACTTCCAATGATTGGCTGTGTAGTGATTTAGATCCCACCACCGAGAAAAGCGGTTGTGGTTTATTTTCTAATGGTTGATCAATTCCGGGAAAGAAACGTATGGATTCACAAACACAATAAGAAATAGCTACATTAACCTGATTGGTTACTACATCGTCACACACGGTGAAGACAGGAAATTGGATAAGCCGAAGAGCGCAGTTTCTCTAAAACTTCCCTAGCTCATATCCGACATATGTTTATTATGATTTCATACAAAGGACGTATCTCTGTTAAAGCGTGGTGATATTTTTAGGGTGATTATGTAAACGGTAATGTATAGCGTTGATAAAGGAGAAACTTCGATCGAAAATCATCATACTTAGGATCGCGTTGCTTAATTTTGTTAAATCATGACCGACCAAGTTTGAAACTTTTATCCATGGCAATGAATTTATATTTAAGTACAAGTGTGATATCTAAGAGCTCTTTAATTATTTCGAATTAAATGCGATTGAAGAACCAATACAAAAATTGAAACGGCGGCGTTAAACTGTGATTACAAACACAGTGTGAAATGTCTCCTTTTATATATTTAATAGTATGAATAAATTCACTGTTTAAAGCCTATAATAAAATCATGTCGTCCCTAAAAGTCAATTTTTCTTCTACATATACTTGTGTATGGCATTACAATTGTTGGATTATTGGATTATGCAGTATGGATGACTGTTCTCTTTTAAAGGCAAGCTTTATGTAAACTATCGAAAGTGGACGCCTTTTTCGCTGAAGCTATATTTGTATGAATAAACACTTAATGTGTAAAATAGAAATCGCGTCTTTGCATATACAATGTATCATATGATACGAATCTCTATTAGCTTGTTGTGATGCTTGTAACAGTTATATTGGCCGTTCCAATGTGATGGCCACGGCTTTATTTATTTTTAGGTTTAATATCGTTGTGTATATTTTGCACATTATTGTACAGGCGACCGGTAAATTGCCGTGAATAAAAGACTTGCTGAGTATAACAAAAACATCTGCCCTTATAATGTTTCAGGAGTTTCGTTATTTTTATAGTTTAATATGTCTGCGCCGAACGAAAGAGATATGTTACAAATAAACATATCACCACTCTCAATAGTGTGCAATAAGAGGCTCTATTTTAGAAGTATGGAGATTTTTGTCCTGAAGCTTTCCTGAGAAACCACATTATTTCAACGTAACATAGTTGATCGCATATTTCAAGAGGAGTACAGATGTTTAAGTCGCCTTTATCCGAGAAACAAATAATGCATAACTATTCCTTTACAGTGCGTGCGGTATAGGCTTAGCCAAAGTGTTTACAATTAAGGTCACGGTCACAATATTGAAACGCAGAAAAGATGGATACAAAAAAATAGGCTATTTAAAATGCAAAAGCATTCAAAGATGTTAGACGGAAAAGTGGTCTGAGCAGAATTAATTGATACAATGTATTATCTTTTTATTCCGAAATGTGAACGCAATTGAATTGGAAACGTGACCTGGAAAACACAATGTCGAACTCTGAAAAGCACATATTCGGATAGAAATTAATCTGGATTGTAAAATAACGTTGGAACCGAGATGACCAGGCCAAATTGCAGGTGGGTTTATTCGAAACATTGTCTACCAGACACCTTGGCTCAATACGATTGCGGATCCAAAGCCGTGTGGATTAAAGAAGTAAGGTATATAAAAAACAATAAAATGGAATGTTCTTTCAATGTATTCTTAGATATAATAAGAGGTTGTGAGCATTAATGATTCTATTGTATACTGCTATGTATCGTCACATCTTTATCATGATGTACTTTGATGACAGCCGACTAGACATTCAAAGTCAAATTACAATTTTTAACGTATTCCATAGTCGAGCTCGGGAGAAAAGTGTTGGACATTATTACATCCATGATTTTCAATATCAATATTTTGTCTCTAAGCATTAAATAAAAAAAATGATTGTGCATGTTTAACACATTTATCCTAATTTCACCTTAAACATAAATCGGAAGTCAATCAGATGCCTCTCCTAAAATTATCGCCCGAACTCAGATTGATCCATCACATAATACAATTCTCGAGTACTTCTTCCATTGTCAGTCTGGAGAGACAAATACTGATGTCTGGAATGCTAATGAGAAAAACACGAGACAAAAGAATTCATTCTTCTTGATAAATATGCTCAACATAAAACATATTAGTTGAACAGATTAGTTTTTCTATGCGTAGATTGCACTTTTGCTGGTTCGCACACTTTGTTTTATTGATGAAGCAAGATGACAATTATGTTCTCTGGTTGTTGTCTTGTGCAACTTCTTGTGCAAATTCAACAAGTCGTATTTGTGTATGAAGAAAACAGAAATATACAACTTTTTCAGTGTCTGTCCTTTATTTCAGGAATATATTGATTATACATGATATTTGGAAAGGTCTGTTTGCATGTCAGACATATGATGAGACAGCAATCTAGTTAGTAGTCTTTAAGATTTGAATCGACACTTAAACATAATTAAATCAGACGAAAGTCGAAATAGCTCAATAATCATGTATTCAAAGTTAATAATGATTATCAAATATAGTATTATTCTACTAACAGTCAAATGTGATATACATATTTAATGAAGGACATGGAACCTTTCATATTTCCTTTCTTCAACACAAATTTAAACCAACACATAGAGAAGCAGACGGTTGTTTACGTAATATACTCGTGTGTAGCTTTCAAAATTGCATACTGCATAAACTATGAGGATCACCTGCCATGTATGTTCTGTCTGGATATCGATTCATGAAGTTAAATAAAATAAAAGTACATGACTGATCAACGACTTATACAATACAGTAGTTTTTCCTTTCGTTAAACAAACAATTGAGTAACTGAAGGAACTTATGTTTGATACTCAATACGTCGAAACAAGCTTTGTCTTCAATTGTCCGCGTCTCAATACTTTTGGCGTTGACAACGTGATAACGATTAAATATTGTGTGACCAGTACTGTCCTGTTGCTAGACAGAACTGCATATTATCCAAACGGAAACTGTTTAATTGCATGATGTGACATGTAGTTGTTGGATGTCACGAACAAAAATTGAGTGGCAATAAGGCTTTATAAGGCAATTAATTCATAATTATGGCCAATGAAGGAAAACGAAAACAAAAATTGCCATTTTGTGTAAAGTATGATACAATAAAAAATATGTCCACAATATGTTACAATGTTTCTATACAGGAATAACACAACTCCATAACATTATTAACGAGAAAATACTGTCATAATCCGACAATATAATATGGTACAACTAGAACTACATCTTTCGGAGGCTCGATGAAATTAAATAAAATACACATATAAGCTAACTCCCTTCTATTTAAACAATTTCAGAGCCTAGACCTATATAGTTCAAGTTTCTGACTTCTGCTCTTTTGTTTTTCTGTTAAATCCCCCAAAAAATGTTACTACCATAAGACTTAATTGAATGTTGATTTCTTAAATTGTACTGCTTTGTAAACAACCAATAGTGCCAATGCTATTGTACCTCGCGAAATATAATCGATCAAACACGTTTCTGTAATATTTCAGAATTAAGCCTCATATTTCAAACATTTCAGATTATTCTCACGCAAGTCTCTTAGAAACCGCAGTAAACGGTGCAAAATGCCAGGTTACGTAGATTGGATGTTTGTATACATTATCAATAATCCATATAATCGCAGTACTCAATGACTTCTTTGACCAAGTACCTTATGTCATTTAGCTTAATGCTATTAACACAATAACAAGAAAATTCGTTGAATTGATATCCCCCGCCAATTTAGAGCTTTGTCACAGAAAAAAAGCATTTTTTCAAGATACAAAGGACCATAACTCCTTTATTAATAGATGGTGCACAATGCCATTTGGCGTACATCATCCTTTTATCCATATATATATACTCATACCAAGTTTCAATGAAATCCGCCAAAGCACTTCCAAGATATGGCTCCGGACACAAAAGTGCCGGACGGACGGACGGACGGAAGGACGGACGGAAGGACGGACGGGAGGACGGACGGACGGACATCGCCAAAACAATATCCCTCCACCTTTGGCGGGGGATAATAAAACGAACGTTTAAAATAATACAGGTATGCATTTCGAATGTCAAAATCACGCAATCCAAACTCGTGTTTCTGCATTTTGTTATCGTACTGCTTTTCGATTCAGTCACTATGTGGCTGTTTTCTTCTGAGATGTATAGTTGTAGTTAAATTAATATTCCATACAATTCTATATACGATACTAAAACATATATACCGACTAATACTAGTCACATAGTTCCATGGTATTATAAACAACTTTAAAACATTCGCAAAATGTATATTTAAATAGTCGAAATAAACATATTAAACAAAACTTTATGAGGTGTATTTTACAGTTGTGTACTATCCATTTCGTCAAAGATAACTAGTGTATGTGGACTACCAGATAGGATACTGTCATTACATAATATTTGTCAAATGAACATAAGTACGTTGACACCAAATAATACATCAACAACATTCAGCTTTGCTAATGTTGTCGAATTTTAAATACGTTCGATTCGTAGTAGCCTGCATGTGTGGAAAAAAATCATGTCATATTATATCTTCGACTTGTAATAACAAATATCCTCCGTGTTTTCTTCAGAACACATGAATAAGTCGAATCAGCTATAATTAGCTAATTACATATTCGGCTGCTACTTTTCTTTCAAACACTGCATTCCTAATATGTTTGCATTTATCCGGGTTTCCTTTTAACGTGTATACATGTACTAACTATGTTTTATTATAACAGGTTTATAACCTTGCGCCATATTCAAATTTCAAGTGAACAATGTCGTTTTATTGACAACCCTTCTATTATAAAGACGTTATGCTCCGCACAAAGAAAAAAAGACTAAAGGACAATTACGCCTTAACTCCTGAAGCCAGAACTATGGCTCAAGTACTCTGCTCTATAATTATATGAAGTTCAACTTAAATGACATCAATACGTGTGTGGATGAAACATAGTAACGATCTTTCTTACATCTAGTTTGTTTGACTATTTTCTTAAGATACATAGCTTATTTGACAGTGAAATATCTTTTCTAGATCAACCATATTTATGTGTATACTAATAACGTTTAACCATATCCCCTGATCGTTTTTATAGAATTCCGATAATATGTTTATTTTACAGAGCTTGTTGCAAAAATATATTTCTAAGCAAGGGAGTAGATTCTTGGTATTGTATGAGGACTTCTTAAAAGCATTCGATTCCTTGGTGCATTATGAACTGTTACGTACTTAGGGTCTTGACCTCGATGTATTAAAACTTAAAAGCTATGTACGCACGAGGCCCGGCGCTATTTCGAGCCCGTTTGCTTGTAACATCGGTACCAGACAAGGCGATTATCTTTATTCTATACATATATGATCTGTGTTATTTATTCTTCAAACGTGCGATACTGGAATATTTATCACAACCAATATCCCTGACATATTTTGTATATTTTTTGCTGATGATATTGCAAATTGTGCAGATACTGCCGTACATCTACAGTTGCAGATAAATGCTATTGCAGAATTGTGTTCTTTAACTAGAAAGTTTGAATTTAAGGTAGTACACCTGTAATCATTTCCCGCGTTTTTTTGGAAGATCGGTCTACATCGGCTCATGTCGGTAAATACCGTACCTCAAGTCGTGAGGTGTCCGTTTTGTTCGGTTTATTATTTGCAAAGTACTATTCTTAAATTAAAACATATTTTATATAATTCAATAATAGATTGTACCGCTAATATGCATATTTTCATATATTACGACGTCAAAATATGTTTTTGATAAAAAAATGTGTAAATAATTTACCGGACGTTATACAATTTCGCGACACAAAAGCTGGGTCATCATGAATCGTAACCAAAAAGGACGATTTTCGCATAAAAAACCAGCGTCAAAGAAGAAAAAAACACTCTGTGATCATTCATATTATTATTATTAATATACCATATTTGTATAGCGCTCTTTTCACACATAATTGTGCGTTCAAAAGCGCTTCACATGAAATTACCTGACATAATTCAGTATAAAAAACAACGCAACCATATAACAAGATGTATAAACATAATAGGTAAAACATACAACACGATTGAAGGAATTCATCTAAAAGTACTAGAATTAAAAATCAATTGATGTACATTCCATAGATAAAACAGACCCTTAAACAGAGCATTTTACACGCAGATAGTTGTTAAAACGCGCATAAAAGGGGTAAACAATATGTTCTTACTGGTAAAACATGAAATCAGCTAAAACAAAGAATATTAAAATGAGAAGACATGACAAGTGTGCGAGGCATTCCTCAGTCACAAGTTCACAGAACTGCGCACACTTTATTTACACGATGTACAAGATAATAGCAATAGGTGTTGTTCGCTTCGTCTCGGTCCTTCGAATGCCAGAGTTGAACCCGCATCGTCTGTCGTCACTACCGGTACACGCTAAAACCCGCACTACTCGTCTGGTCTACGTCCCGTCTTCTCTCGGCTCGGTACGGATCGGGGGCAAAGTCACAACACTCCCCCCGACTTTATTGAAGAAGGCCGCTGGACAGGATAGATGACTAGTAACGAGATGATGCCGGTATACTAAAACAGAAGATTATCTTCAAACATTCAGGCATTCTATACGGAATCAATTCACTTTAGGGCTGAAAAGCCCCAAGCACAACACTTTAAGTTAACCTTCGTAGGACAGACAANTATTATTATACCATATTTGTATAGCGCTCTTTTCACACATAATTGTGCGTTCAAAAGCGCTTCACATGAAATTACCTGACATAATTCAGTATAAAAAACAACGCAACCATATAACAAGATGTATAAACATAATAGGTAAAACATACAACACGATTGAAGGAATTCATCTAAAAGTACTAGAATTAAAAATCAATTGATGTACATTCCATAGATAAAACAGACCCTTAAACAGAGCATTTTACACGCAGATAGTTGTTAAAACGCGAATAAAAGGGGTAAACAATATGCTGTAAGAAACTTAAGCAATAAAATAATACAGGCTACGATATTAAAACACAGGAAAAATATAATATTATGTAATTAATTGAAAGAACTAGGGTTAAGACAGTAATTATAATGATAATATTAGCAAAGTTTTGGCAACATTAAGACACTTTTTTCATGAACTGAAAGGATACGTGAAAGGATATTTCTGCACTCTGGCTGTCGGATCCCACAGCTACCGGTCACCCGTCAACCTTACGGACACTTCTTTTGGGTTTTAACCTTATTTGAACTATTTCATATTCTGGAAATAAACAAAATATTGATAGTACAGCGTCTTCGTCGACGCAGGAGTCTTGGAAAATAGGTCGCCAGTTAGTGCTAAATAATTTAATGCATTGTTCTGAATGTGGACTTGGACCTGTTTCACTGACATTAAAATCCATACGAGGTGAATTACAGAAAAAACTGTGAGGGTATCTGTACGTAGAGTGCAGTAACATTGACTGCCAGTATGTAAACACTGCAGCGTATGGTTACTTTTTCTTCTCTATATAAATGACTTACCTCAATCTATTACTTCTCAAGTTCGCTTATTTGCAGATTACACTGCCGTATACCTTACAATCAACAATATGCATGA